>DWQL01000405.1:0-15510 GCA_018231265.1 Noctuana haematospila | reverse complement strand
TATTCGCGCGCTTATTATAACTTCGCCCCATTCTCTGAACTACCGAAAAGTCAACATTTTCGCAACCGAGACATTGGTACCCTGTTCATATGCTCGTCCTTTCTTCTGACTATGTTCTGATATACCTGAATCAAGCATAAACAATATCGCAAGCATCGCATGCGCAGATGGGGAACGCTGTGGGACTGCGCTGTATCGCTTGCTGTATCAACTCCCATGTACTCGCATTATTACCACACGATACACCGATAGTATGACGCCGATAGTTTAGAACATCTGAACAATTTAACTATTATTGAACAAATAATATCAGACACTTTTTACCGCAGTGTTTTATCGGTGGTGATGCATCGTCGTACCAACCGGTTCTTCCGTTCAAGATCGAGGCAGAAATCTTTGAGAAACTGGTCAAGATAGATTCACCACAAGCTGCTCTCGTACGTGCCTGCTACAAACTCCGCGACGACAATAGCTACCATCTCGAGGCAGACGGTAAATGGTAAGTAACTAAGCTTTTTGTAGGGTTCATAGATTAACCCTCTTATTAGTCCTCTTATTCGAGAAGACCCAGTTAAAATTCCAGTGTCACGCACCAATGAGTGTTCTATGTTACGTGCGTTTTAAAGCACTTTACCACCATTATAGCTGCAACGGTGAAGGAATACATCGTGACAAAACCTGCACGCGACTGAGACTTCCCAAATAATTCTTACCTACAAACGTCACTAATATGAATTAATAGTTGAATCACGTCACTTAATTCGGATATAATAATAACTATAATATCTGTTTATCACATCCCATTTTTCTTTCGTTTAATAAAAGGAAAAAGTAATAAAAACATTACGTTTCCCCCTCTCATATAGCCCCAACCTACAGAATTGCCCAAATTAGTCACCCGATACTGAGAATTTATGAAATTGTTGCTCCCATCTGACTCAGCGAAATAATTATACGAAGGAATACAAATCGTCTACATTTAATACGCGTTTCTTTATATTAACCTGGTTTCGTTTTAATATTTCTCAAGAGCTATTTCCCAATTATTATTCTTTAAGGACGGTTTGGTATGCGTTATTGGAATTGTATAATAGATTCTATGCTACGTCATTTTGATGTGGATATGGGGAATAAGATGCAAGAGTGACTGTTTACTATAAAATTTCAAATCACAAATGTTACGATACATCTCAACACCCAAAGTGTAATATTTACTTTAAGTATTAAGGTTAGTAGCTAGCACAAAGGGTAACTTTTGATGTAAACAAATACAAGATGACACAGGGTCACAGAACCTAGAGTACAACATAGTACGTAAGTACTTTTTTGGACCTTTGTAATTAAGGTCGTATAGTACTACGAATACAAAGATGAGACTAGCTCCCACTATTAGCTAAACTATACATCTGAGTTTTATAAAAGTCCCGTTAGACCTCACTTATGTTTTAGCGTCTACTATCTATAGATAACAACAGTGACCCACCACAAAACATGCCCTTCGAAGCACGAAGGCCCTCGATCCACTCTTTACAGAATAACAGCATCAATTTACAATCATTTACCTGAAACGAGATCCGATTACTCACTGGGCTCGTAAAGCAAGTAATTTATAGGAAAAGAAAGAAATCTGTCTACCTACATAAATATTGCTACACATGTAAAAGGTTTCTTTAAGTTAACTTTTATTGTGAAGACGAGATACCTTAGATAAAGGATATTTATAGAGAGGTAAGGTTTCAGAGAACCATATTATTCAATTTGCATTTACTTTTTGGAAATAAATTCTGATTTTATATAAGAGAATTGGAAATTGAAATACAATCAAGTCGTACATTTTTTATGGTATGTACTCGTAGGTACAAATATATTCTTACTAAAATAATAAAGAGAGGTGAAGTGCGATTCGAAGTCTCGAATCAAAAATGTAAGATTACTCAAATCACTTATTTAGAACCAAATCAGTATCTGCTAATTTTGCTTTAATTTTCTGCAGCATCAACAATTTGTCCGTCAAACATTTAAAAGAAAATGCTAAGAAAAGTTGTCTATCTTCAGGTTCAGCAACTTGCTGGAGCGGGAAGAACAACGGAGCCGACTAGCAACAATCCAGAAAGCGTTCAACGGATTAGTCCTAAATGCTTTAGCTGATGGCGCAGACGTCACTCATTTGTTACGAAGTCCCTTTGAAATCCAGTGTGAATTAGCCTTAGGTAATCTTTAATAAGTTCTTGTAAGCCAACTGTCATTGTATGTGTCATAAATTTCTTATCTATCAGGACAGATGTTACGAGTATTTCAGGAAATTGGCATCCGTACTTCGCACAAGAACTTGACACAAGACATGCTTCACGGCGGGTTATGATGTTATGGGGCGGTGGAACCTTTTCGGGCGAAGTGTTCTACTGCCTATACAGGAAATTGCGTTTCTAGACGTATTTCGTTCATCATAGTTCTTAGGAGTACGATGTTGATATAGTTTCGGATCCCAGTAGGTACCTACAATCAACAGGTAGCGTAATACAATTTGTTAAAGTTACAGCGCGATTTTTCCCTTATATTTTTTTGGAACTGGGTTGCGGTCATTTACATTTTTTATTGCTCCGAATTATAACCCAAATGTTTCAATTTCATTTGCATAGCTTTTATTTCAAAGTAGACGCAGATGTAAAGTGTGATGCAGTGAGTTATTAATGTCAATTGGTTTTACAAACTTTCTTACTTTCTGTTATTTTATCTACTACGTATCTATTATATGTATTGAAAATGCAATAGACAACTTTGTTTTTATATAATAAGTAGATAATAAATACTAAATAATCTTCATTTAAAATCAAATAAATATAATAAATTACCTACAATGTAGCGTTATTTAGCTACGTTCTTAGGAATACATACATTTCTTTGTACCAGGTCTCCGTTATTAAAACAAGTAGAACAGAGCGATGTTTCTGAAGAAAAAATGCAAATATATACCGAACTAATTCCTTGAACTCAGCGAGATAAAGCTCTGAAATAATAAATACTTACAAGGCTTATGTACTAACAACAAAGATAGGTAGTAGGTTGTTAACGAATAATGCTATTTTATAAATGAAGTTGATTTATAATACAGATATCTCATTAAAAATTATTTTAAGTGGGAGTATTTTCGAAGCATGAGTTTAATCATTTTTTATCCAATTCCGCCATAAGAAGGGAAAGAAAATGCTTATCTAATTGTTTCAAACAGGTATACTTAAATAATAATCTATCACATGCCTGCAAGCAACCTTTTTTCTAACCCACTGTTGGACACTCAATCACGCTGCTCCCATGCGGATTGATGGAGATACGGCTTAGTGGCCATTAGTTTGGTACTCATGTATAGGAAATCACTCGAACTTATACATACACAATATTTTAGCAGCAGTATAATTCAGGATTGTGTTATTAAATAAAAATGAAATAAAATATAGCAGCCGATAAAAAATACAAATACTCCCGACCCAATTCCGCGGAAACAGAGCCGAGACGCGTTGAAATATTACCAGCTTTATTGCGCTACTTGTTGATTACACTAGGTATTACTTGTATAAATACGATCTAGTTAGACTTGATGAATTGCAGCTCTGGTATGCAAGTATTCTGTATAATTAGACTCTATTGTTGTTGAGTGGAGACAGTTTGCAACAGCGATAAAGGTATTTGCTTCAGAATGTATGATCATTATTATTAAGCAGATTGTCCTGAGACTTTTCTTGTACACGGTACATATTTTGTTACTGAGTTCCATACTAAGCATTTGGATTTTCAATTTTAACTTTCAATTAATTGAGGACAGCAACTAACAATTTAGCAAAATATTAAATCGGTTTATTAATATAATAACGTAGCAGCTAAATTTTGGTGTTCCGTTCAATTGGTAAGCATACAGGCTACATATTGAATATCATTCGCTCATTTTTATCACCTTTTAAATTAAATAATTACATATTTTTGTTCCAGAATTGTTATCTAATGGTAAGCACCCAAAAGGCATGATAGCAGTTTACAGGGACATTTCGGACCTGGAACCAGATGACTCAAAAATATCGGCTTTAGCTCACTCTAGAATAAGCGAATTGCACAAGAAACTTGAAGAAACGCTACCTGAGGGTCACATTATAAGACTAGAGTAAGTTTTACATTGCTTGGATTCTTCACCAGCATGTAGCAGCCTGAGCAGCTCTCAGAGCTAATAATGATTAATAAATGGTAATAAAATCCGATACTAAACGTTCATTTTGTTTCAGAACGACATCAGCAGACTCGTCTCGAACAGACGGATCAGACAACGAGGAGAAACTTTCCCCATTCCGGGAACGGGTTCAGGCTGTGATGAGCTCGCTGGTCGACGACAGCCTAAGCACCGAACCTGATCAAGGGAAAGGAAGAAAAAAGACTGTACAGGTGCTACAAAAAACTTTACTACTTTTGACCTTATTTAGTTTATTGTGCCGACAATTTCAAATATTTCCGTTTCCCAAATCTGTCTTTAGCGTTGAAAAATTGATTCAATTTATTGCCACCCTGCTCTTTATTCCTCCTGCTCCTTTTCTTGCTTCATTCTCAATGGTCCATTAATCGTTTATTTTTACCGCTATTACTCATTGATTTATTTTTCAGGAAGTGTTTTTGGAGCATATAACTCATCTTAGGATATGTATAGAACATAATCGACTCTATAAGGTTACTGTTAAGCAAGTTGAGGACATAACTAAGTTAGTACTGGATAACGCCAAAGAGAATTATGAAAATCGATCAAGACACCCCCCAATATTGATACATGGGCCTGATGCGTCCGGAAAAAGCACTTTACTAACCCATCTCTACTTCAAGTGCGAGGAAATCTTTTCTAAGCCTGTTTTAAGGATAATAAGGTTCTCAGCATCTACACCTCGATCGGCCTACAATTTGGAGCTGATAAGAGTCATGTGCCAACAGATATCCATTATTCTGAACATTCCTGAAGGCTATCTGCCAAAAGACGCGAGCTTCGACCCTCTGTACATAAACAATTGGTTTCAAAGCTTGCTTAAAAGATGCGAGGATATGGAGAATGAGATTTTGTTAATATTCATCGATAACGTACATCGTGTTAACCCTCTAGAGTGTGATATAGTTACGGGGCTGTCTTGGTTACCAATGTCTTTACCAAGAAACGTGTTTCTTGTTTGCACGAGTGCGGTATCGTTAGAGCAGTTGCAATTAACTCCAGCTCAAAAGGAGAAGTTTAAAGCTCAGAACTGTTACTACTTATTGGACGCAATAGATGAAACCTCCGAGAATAATAGTTATGGAGACTTCATTGACGGTACCTTTGATAATTTAGAAGTTGCGTTCGGTTCGAAGGCGTTCAGTAAACTTGCTGGTAAATATTTGCATGTTCTCAACTGGTGCATAATTGCAGCTCAAATAGGGTTCATTTAAGTTTGACGAAATTGTATGGTTATGTTTTTAGGTTACATAACGTGCTCAGAATTCGGTCTTACTGAGCTCGAGTTGTTGGAACTTTTAATGCCTACGAGTAACAGCGACGCCGTGATTACGCTGAAGGACGCCAATTTCAACTTTTCCTCTTTGTGCGTCGCAAAATATATGATGAGTAAGTCTGCTGTTGCCATTTGCTGTTCATAGACATGTCCCAAGTTTTTTTCTCATCGTAAATTGTAATATAAAGTCAAAGTTTGTATAAAATGTTGAAGACAAAAACGATTAATCCAAAATTCAAATTTTCTAGCTTACTATGCGTAACACGTACATATTATGAAGGACACAAAACTCTTATCTCACGGCCTTAATACTAAATGCTACTCGAAGGGTACCCATATATAAAATTTATACCAAACTTGATGTAAATCGGGTAAACGTTTAGCCAACGATATGCTGTATCTAATATTTTATGGAGAGTAAGGAGTAGTAAAATTTATGGGTGCATAAACTGTTTGACCCGAATCAGGGATTATTTGGATCACCTTCATTTTGTAGTGCCCTTACATTTTTCAATATCATCAATTTCATCTCCGCCCCTTCGTATACAATGTGTAGATAATAATATTAAACGCGATCCATTTTGACATTTTAATCGAAAGCTATTTCGCGGCTTGTATGGGATTTTTGTCAGTTAGATATAACAATATTTTCTTACAGACTTTTATATTATAAAAAATATTTTGTGATAGTCTCATTAAATTTTATGGTTATCTTCTTACGCCGATAGAATATTTACATCAATTACGGCTGAAATTTCGAAATTGCCACTGCATAGTCTACAATATCTACATAGTTATCCCGCTCACATGTTCTAGATTATGTAGCTAAACACGTGTGTTATTAAGCTTGTTAATGCACGGGTTAGTGAACTATCTGAAGCCTAGAGGTTGGGGGGCACCTGCCCTCCCCTCCCCTGTCTACCCTCTAGGTCTAATATGTTTCTACATTGTTATTGGCATACTGATTCTAATTTCTGTTTTGCCTCCTGGGTCAATACATAGCCTTATCTGCTAACTGCTCTTAGAGTAATTTAGAGTAAAATTTTGGCACCTACCTGAAATTGGGGGTGATTGCTGGAGAAGCCTCTAGGCATTAAGTTCGTCCTTTGTTATTCCTATGATAAGTATAGGTTAGGCAATAAAGATTAAATTAATTAATTAATTAATTAAACGAGCGCCTTTGATCACTAGTGCTAAGTGCAAGTACTATAGACTAAAAAAAAAATTAAAATGTGAATTAAATTCATACTAATATTATAAATGCGAAAGTAACTTTGTATGTCTGTCTGTGACGTCATCACACCCAAACCGTTGAATCGATTTTGATGATATTTCATATGGAGATACTCAATGGTCTTAGGATGAACATAGGCTACTTTTTTCCACGAATTTTCTCGTTTTTTATTTCAAGAGAAACTCAAATATTTAATTTTTTTTTTCAGTTTTTTTTCTATCTGGCTTAGACCCGATTTTGAAGTCCACTCGGACGAAGTCGCAGGCATAAACTAGTACAGCAATATATTTTCAGAAACACTTATCTCCGAAAACGTAGTATCTGGCCGAAGCACGTGGAGATGGAGAGCGGCGGCCGCTAGCGCGAGAGCTCGACGGAGATACGTTCGAGTTCAAAGCGCGTTACGAGACGCACACTCGGATCTGGCCGCGTTACACTTCGCACACTTCTTGAATGAGACGGATGACACTGATACTTCGGAAGCTCAGGAGCCAGGTTTGTTTCTTCTATGTAAGTAATTTAATAGCGTGATATGACGTTATAGCCGAAGCAAACCGAGTACAGAATGTACTAACAGAAATGCCAAAAGAAAGGTTTTGAACTCAACTAACAATACACTCAGATTTCGCTCCTTTAGACTGCGCATTGGACACTATCCCCCCTCCCCCTTATCCCAGTCAAAACCTGGGATTTAACCCCTCGGATTAAAACCTGGATTCGCCCATGGTGAAGACTGCATTTTTAACAAAACACATTATCATCCTTATATACGAACTTCTTTGTTTTATTTATACCAGGTTGCGTACCTGATGATGACGACGCGTTGCTGGATTCGACGCCATTCCATTCAGGCAGCAGAACGGCAGCCGCTTTCACCCAAAGGCATGTGGAGGAGTCGTGGCTTCACTTACTGCTGGCCGGCGACTTCTCCAAGCTGAAAGACTTGACCGTCTGCAACTTTGATTTCTTGTTAGCAGCCGTGAGTATATTTTCAGGCTTTTATTAGGCGTGCAATGTTTGTATGTTGGTAAGGTTGGAATCTTACAAATGAATTTTAAATCAGTTATCTTTAACCGATTGAACTAAAAATTGGTATACACACTTATTTAAATTTGTTTCCTACCTAACCTAATTCTAGTTGTACTGGACTTAAATCTATCTTTTGATTTAGAATCGTAATTTGTATAGAATTACGTAGTATTACTTAATACTTGTATCTATTCTTGTACTTATCTATCTCCAACAGCTCCTTATGGTCTCGTCAGCACTAAGCTCCTTACAAATTAATTAGTGTCGGCAAACAAGTTTCAGTTCCCGCTACATTATTACTACATTTGAGACATAGCTCGGTAATAATGATTTGTATGACTACAAATATCTGATATATTTGATAACAGATATACATACATAATATGTATTAGGAATATCCTAATTTTTGTGTAGCAATAGGTTTTAACAAACGGAGGGGAGGAGGGTCCTAGCTTGCTATGTCGTCTACCGACGCGACACGTCGTGAAGCGTTAATTAGTTAATTACCTATTTTTGATTTCTCCCTAGAACAGATTTTGAAGTTCACACGGGCATAAGCTAGTTTAAGACGTCAAAACTAATAAAGCAATTTTCTACACAGGTTCAGACAGTGACAATATCGTATTTGCGATGTATATTGGAGCACGTTAGATGCTACATCCTCGATCGAGACGTGGAGCTGGTATACGGAGCAGTGAGGAAGGCCAGCGACATCCTCACCAGGGATCCTATGCAGTTGGGAGCTCAGGTCACTGCAACATGCTTATATAAACATAATGGCAATATTAACCGCGGCCACTGATTTTCCGTGTGTCCCACAATTTTTTCGCACAGTACGGACATGGTGCTAGCTTTACATAACATTCTAATCACGTTACTTTTTTAAATTTAATTCCTATATTTATTTTATTAGTTTTTTTTTTATTAATATTTATTAAACTTATAGTTTAAAAGTTAGACAATCAGAAAGGTTGCTGCTGTGCATGAGGTCACATTAGTTATGAGAACTTAGATCACCTACCTCATTTTGAGGTAGGTATATTTCCGGCAATATAATCAATGCCCCATATTACGCCTTTTTGAGTTCTTTCCGGTGCGTAACAAATTCTGTAAACAAGTAAACTTTGTTACAGTTTCATTCTGAGTGAAAAGTAAATTAAACGAAAACCTATAAAAACTCGGCGCTTTGAAAACTTGTGACCCCTGGGCGACCCCTTTTCCATTTTTTGTCTACTCCAATATGACATTTCTAACAAAGGGTAGGTATATATGAACCGCTGGTACGAGCAGTTTGAACTCGTTTTGAATTCGGTGTAATTGTACATGTATTGTACCTACTAGCAGGTACGGTAGGTATAACTTTGGCGTCCCTTGGTCTAGTGGCTATCAGGTCTGCCTGCTGTTCGGGTCCTGGATTTGCTTCCTGATTAGGTATTTAAATCGCAACACGAGTGTAAGATAGTTTCGTGTATGAGGACATTACACGCGTCAGGATGGACGAGTGTAATGTCATAAGATAGTTTAAAATATTATTGTCGGTAATCAAAAACTCTTTCCTTACCGGTCTTTGGTTAGGTTCGAACTTTAAAAATAATAGAAATATTTATGGGTATGGATTGTCAAAAAAAATTTGAATGTTATAAGAATACATAATAAAAGGAATAAAGTATTCTCCTTACTGATTTATTATCGTATTATTACACTGCCTTTAATTCAGAAAGGAATAAAGAGAACACTATTACTGAATTATTATCGTTATTAGGTATTACGTAGGTACACTCACATTACACTTTATTCCTTTCCTTTTATTATTCTTATGACATTAAATTATTTTTTTTTGACAATCGATACATACCAATATTATATTTCTATTATTTTTAAACTTCGAACCTAACCAAAGAGTTTTTAATTGCACATTTTTACTATGTTGTATAACGTTACTATGATTTTAAACATTCTAAATGATTTTCAAATGGAGTGACGCCAAAGGTTTATGTATTCGTAAATAGTACCTACCTATATGACCCCAATTTCAGTTCACAATAGTTTAATTCTGTCCTTGTTTCCCGTACATCTACCCTTACATTTAAACAATGTAAGATAACCTAATGTTTGCTGGGATTGAAAACTTAAACATATAGAAATACGTAGAATTATGGTTGACAAATGATAACTAATAGGATTAAGGTGGGTACCTATATGTTTATGTGCCTTCCCCGGTTGTGGGGACAGACCCGTGTGGGGCATAAAAAGGATAATGATTATAATAACCCCACTATATCTATACTAATAAGAAATTTTCTTTACAACATAATTATGCATACTTAAAAAGAAAGGGAAAGACTTCCACTCCCGCTCTACACCTTAGGGAGAGGGAGTGCCTGAAAAACAGCGCGGCACGAAGTCGTGATGCGGCTCCGGGGCAGCATTGGCTGAGTCACTCCTTTTGCCCACTTTAAGTCTTGTTTACTGTCTCTATTTATTTATTTTTGTTAATGTGTTACTTGTGTGGCAATAAAACATTATTTTATTTATTTATTATTTATTTAAAAACTGAAAATGAATACAGAATACCCAAGTTTACTCATATTAACTTTTACTTATTTAATCATTTTAACGAAGAAATTAAATTATTTTTAATTCTACAGATAATAGCGTGGCTGAGGCCAGCTGTGGCACGCCGAGGAGTCCTTGCTACGTTGGTGACGTCAGCCATGGCGTGGTGTGATGGCTACGACAAACCTCTTCTAGTACCACTGAATGGATGGTAAGCAATTTTCAGCGTCATCATCAACTCTTCACGTTTCTACTGTTTTGCTCGGAACATCTCTGAAATATAAGTTTTTTTAAATACGATGAAAATTTGAAGTTCGTTTAATAAAATTTTCAATGTCTTTCATACTCTCTACAACTGACGATTTGACGAACCCTGTGATGAAGTGGTTATGAAGCGATGCCGCCATTGAAAGATTCGATTCCCAGTAGGCAGAAGTTTAAATGATAAGTTTAGATTTCTGTTCCCAGACTGAGTGTTTGTGTCTTCGTGTGCCTTAATGGTACCCACGACACGGGTTGTCGCAGTGGGACTATGAGTGTGGTGCATTATCTTTTATAAAGCTCAGTAAATACAACTGCACGTTTACGTTTTTAACTAATTAATAACCTTTTAATTTTGTGTGTACACACACATACTTTAAATTAGTTTAAATACCTCTACGGAGCTCTGTCGTTATGATGTAACTTTTGCGAATTAATAATGAGCCTATTCAAACTATATTTTCTTTATATGGGTACGTTTGTATAGAAATCACAACTGTTATTTAATTTTTACATAAACCAAACAATAAAGCTTGCCTCAGAAGAAAAAATACGACGCCATTTTGAAAAATGGCGACGTATTTTTTCTTTTAAGTAACATTCATGTTACTTTAATTTTTATAAAGATTTTAGCAGATAAAGTGAAACCTAGTCTTAAGCTTCACTTACGTAAGCAGTCTCCTTCCACCGAAATATATTCTCGAAAGAATATTATAATGGAACACAATTCGCCAGGGATTAATTCCTGTCAGAGAGACTTTTATTGCCATCACGATTCAATTGAAAGTTTTTGGAGAATTGGCTCTTTCAAACTAAGACCGGCTTCCTACGGTATTATATTATGCCGTTTTATATAATATAATATAATAATGCTTGCGGTCAAGCAGAGGCGTTATTATTTTATGGGAAACATTTTATGGGCTGGTATGGCGTAACGTAGGTATAATTTGCCCTCCAAGCCTTCCCCAGTCGTATGGAAAGACCAGTGTCTAGTCCATAAAAAAGCATATTTGAATGAATGAAAATTATACAAGGAATGAAACGTAAAAAAAAGAAATTTTAGTCTTAAATATGTACTTACTTAAAAGTGCTAAGAAAACTTTTGCAGTGTACCCACTTCATCACATTTGTAGAAACTGATTCAGAACGAAACACTACAAAATATAAAACACTTTCTGAGAAATGTTTAAGAGCTTTATACAGTTTCTACGAGCATTTTATTTACTCCAATTGAGACCACTCCAAATCTGATGTTGTATAAACCGTTGCAAAAAATATCGAGATCAAAGCGATCCTTTGTCCGGTGCTTCACAATTTTTTAACAATAGGGACGCTTTTCAACTGCTTTCACAGGTGCATTGTACCTGCAGCCGCTACACAATTACAAAAATCTACATCTCTATCAATCTACTTAATATGAAAATATGCTTTATTTTTTATTCTACGAACTATTGTTGGTTTTACGAATTAACAACAAGCTCAGTAAAATAACATATACATATATACAAATATCATAGATTTTGGCAACTACGAAAGTCAGTTAATTGCTGAGGCGTACTGATTTCCGAGAATATTATTTCACTGGCCCTCCAGCATACGAGTATAGTATAGATAATATTAGTTGGCAGTCAGCTTAAAAAAAGGAAACCCACGCAGCGATATTCCGTCGTTATTGTCGATCCTCGACTCCTTTTACTAATATTTACTTAAACGGCCGGACTTGTGAAATCATCATAGCATTTCCGCAAACATTTGATTTATGCGGCTGATTTTCCAGCGCTTTCTCCTTTCACAAATAACTTCATCGAGTGTTTCGGGAATCATATCAAATTGGATAAAAAACTTAATTTTGTGCCATAATGATCGGATAATACAGCACACAAAATCATTTATGAAATTCACAACGCAATGTTTCCATTAAATCTGGCGTCCATTGAAATTAAAACGTTACCGCTGTACATTGCTTCAGTTTTGTGACACAAAGGTCACACGATACATGAACGGAGTAACTGGGTGACTTTCTACTGGGAATATTTTTACGCTAGATTTATGCTCGATAATTTTACACATGGCATTTTAAAGTCACTTATCTGTAGGAGGCTATAGGTTCTAAATCTATTGGATGATATTTGTGTAATACTCGGCGCAGTGGAAAATAGAAATTTGATGTTATAAAGAAGTTATTCCTCATAAGCCAATACCCACACCGGGAAAGGAAATTTAAATTCATCATTTAAACTTATGTTGCGCCGAAAATCGAACCCAGGACCGCCATTCGAAACGGGATGGTAACTATTACACCACATGGGTAGCCAATATAATTTTTGCGTTACCTACATTTTAGATAGGTATTTATATATTTTGCTACATACACGAAAGATCGAAAACCACTTACGTAACTAAAAGGCTTTATTCATATAATAATGGCGTCATTGAATTAGATGCTCATTGAAATGAAAAATCCCATTCTTTCCGCATGAATATTCTCACCTCTTTTTACGTACCCTTGATATAAATTTATGTATGTTTTTTGCTTTGAGTCAGGAAGTGAAGTTGAGTCAGGAAGGAGTAAAAGCTTCCATTCATGTAACAATAGTTCTAGTTCCATTGAATTTGACGTCCATTGAAATAAAAAATCTGGGAAGGTCTCTATAGTTCATGACAGGTCGATAAGTATGTCATAATCGAGATGTGCCTTCGCGGGAACGAAGGCATTTTCTGTTACAAATACTTTTCGTGGCAGATAAATCGTTGAAGTATTTTTCTCATGGCAGGCGTCTAGAAAATGAAATACGAGTAGCTTAAATTTTATAGAATGATACTTCATATACCCTACCTACCGATCTATATTTAAATTAAGTTAAGTTTTAATGTGTTAAGCTTTCTGTTCTACATTTTTTTAATCATCCACATCTTGATCGAATTAAAAAAAAACAGGCATCGAGCGTATATATCAAAGCACACAGCAAATCATCGGGTGATATAAATCGAAACAGTTATTGGGTTTTTATTCTAACTGTTGTTCCAAATATTATGGTTACTTAACTACCTAAACTAGGTAACAATACCAGTTTTTTCCAACTCCATTCAGTGCTTTCTATCAAATAGATACCTGTACGGTTTATAAAATATAAATTTAACTCAATCATGAAATTCTCAGACATACCTAAATCTGGCACGTAAAATGTTCGCAACAGTAAATGTCCTTATTACCACGCAGTTTCCTCCGCTAATTTCACCAAAATGTACCTATTCGTGCCTGTCACGTGTCTATTGAAAAGGTACGACTTTTACTCCACACAGAAACGTTGAATTCAATAGATTCTCTATTCTACCGTCAAAAATAGAAGCCTTTTCCTATATCTGCGTAGTTTTTCATTCTTTACATTATGGCAACTCGTTTACTAGGTTTACTTTTTCTAACAGTTGCGATAGAACGTGTCACCAGCAGATTTCAAATATAATCATCAAAAATAACCCTTACTGCATCAATACTGGGCACAAGTAACTTCTCAGATCTGAGAAGTGCATAGTCCATTATCAACCGGGTTGCCAAAGTGCTAGTTGACTTAACATTCCTTTCAAGAACTTTACAGAAATCTTTCAGTCTCTCTGGTTTCCTCACTATGTTTTTCTTTACGAAAGAGTAAATTACTAAGAAAGTTTTGATACACTACCCAGGGATGAGGTTAAGAAACACAATTTGCCGGACACTATATCTTAGTCCTCATGAGTAGCATGTGGATGACATATGATATCATAATATAGGACTTCTCTCCTATTTGAGATTAGCCGTGGATGTCCATGGGTTGCAGTGACTACTTAAATTAGCTTGCTCTATGGCCTGCACGCTCGTTAATAGCGTCTACTAAAAAGATATTACTATTAATTTTGCTTATGTACCTATATACTAGGAATTACGTAAAAGCACTTCGACGTATCATTTATCGGGCCCAATCAGCAGACCGCAGTACATCAAGCGTGACTGGGGTCAACAAGGGTACCCTCCTTATTTATTTGCTGATTGACTTGTTTGCCGCCCTTTCCAAACCTTATTTTTAGGTAATTGTTGTGTCAAAATACTTAAGACTGTAAAGTATATTTTCAATTTTGTAACTACAATATTAGGTAACTGTTTTACCTCTGCGTAATAATTTAGTGTATAAAGAAAGCAAACAATGAATTATATTATTCATCTCAGTGGATTTGAGCCTTATTAGGTAAAATATCGGTAAACTATTTACCATTGTATAGTTTCAATAAATATTGTAATTCCCGGTCATTTTGCACCTTCCCACGTTTAATTAACAACGCGAAATCTCTTTTCATTATGCGAGTTTATATACCAAAGGTTACAAAGGCCTACGTTCCTACGTTAACGGAATATACACAGAATATTCACGAATAAAGTTTAAGCTTCGCTGTGACACGTTGCTCTTCGTAATTTATTACAGAACAGGCACAGATGGACTCGACGTGTTAAGGAAATTTCAAGCTGAGATATAAGCGAGATAAAATATTGATTACCTACTTGTATAAAATAGTCTATTTTGGCGACTTTATCATCGTCGTCATTATTGTCCCAGGCACGGATCTCTTCTCAGATTGTTCACCATCAAAACTTGCACCAATTATTGTGCGTTTGGAAACATAATTGCACTCAAAAATATGATAATATTGTCTCTCTATCCCCATTATTTTTTCTCGCTTATCTATATTTAACAAACACATTTCATTCAACACTTTCACACAGCAGAGCAGATACACTTTGAAAAGTTTAATTTACACAACTATCTTCTTCCAGGCTTCAACCACCAATAGCATCGACAGTCCGAGTGGTGTCAGTAGGGGGTTCGACTCCTGGTGCCGGCGCTAGGTTGCTCCAACTGGCGCCTTCTGGACAACACCTGGTACTGGCCC
>DWQL01000404.1:0-15511 GCA_018231265.1 Noctuana haematospila | reverse complement strand
AAACGTTCACAGTTTTTCTGTAGTGTATTTAGTATCAGCATTGCACCCGTGCGAAGCCGGGGCGGGTCGCTAGTTTAAAATAAAGTAATATTAGATAACATTTGTGATTTTACAAATAAACATAACATTATTTATAAACATTGCTTATTCATAGAGGATACAGCACAATACTCTATTGTTCCTAATCTTTTATATAGATACATTATAAAAAGATGCATTCATTGTCACCACCCACTCGTCGACGGAAAATCGCTTTAAGCCATGTAAGTAATTTTTCAACGCATTGACCAATAAGCTGTTCGGACGTCAAGTCATACAATCAGATGCTAGCGTTGTTGATTAATTTAATTATCGTCAATCAACATCGTATTAACATCGTCAAGAAACCCACAAAACATGCCAAAACCGACTATGTACGAGTACCTAATTTCCAGCTTCCGTCAGCCGTGGTATAAATTTACGAGTCTGATGTCGTTTTCAGTCATGTTACGATTTGTCTTATTACTTTTCAATCAGATTACCGAGGATTAATTTTATGAATTGATAAAATAAAAAGGTATCTATCTAGTCTTAAACATTGATTGATTTGATTATTATTTGACTTGACTGATTTATACGACTTACCCAAATACTTAAATATCAACATTTTTATTCAGCCGATTCTATGCCAATAGATGAGGAGAGACCCTTAAAAGTCTGAGGCCCGTTTCAATGACGCATCTTCAGTACGCAGTATAAAAATGTTTATTAAATTTTCTATAATAATTAAATGACTAACGGAAATCCGAGTAAGCTTGAAAGTCACCTAGCGGCAAGGTTGTTTTTATTGGAAATTAGATGCAAACAGCATGCACTGCACTTCATAATACACTTCACGTGATACGGCGGTTTTATTTAAATAGTTTAAACAGTCGCCTGACAGTTGCTACATTTTCCTTGGTTCTCAAAAGTATTTTGAAGACGAACCATACAGTCTTGAGTAGACTTTTAAAATAAGTTTCTCATGTTTTTAAAAATATAACATTTGATGTTCAAACAAGCGTCCAGTAAAGCAGAACTTTCAATGTTCCTCTTATGTACCCTACGTTGGTATTTATAGTTCCTGGTATTTCTGACCTAAGTATTTAATGATGACCATTTCATTGTCTATGTATTCTCCATACACGGCATTACATTATTGTTATAATATGTAGTAGAGTCATCTATCAGCTCCATCATCTGGTCAAAGCGATACTACTAAGATATTGTATTGTTATCATATTTACATCAGATATCAGATTCAGATACAGAGTATCAGAATTGACATAATTTAACTGTTAAATTCCAAGCTCAGTAACTAGCGTAAGACCTGTAATAAAAATTCTGTTCTGTCCTTATGGAGACCACGAAAAAACGAAGAAATAATGCAAGGCATAGTGGCCAATACCAAAAATAATTGAAGAAATGAAGGTTTTAACAATATTAAGTAATTATTAAAAATTTTAGCAGCAACAGTACGGTTATAAAGTGATGCAATTATGCTTTAAACTAGGTCGTTCTGATTAAACCAGCTACGTCCACTGAGGCAAGTGTAATATCTTATCAGATTTTCTTTTCATCTAGCTACTATTTATCCCCGGTCCCTACTGTACCTACCAGCTCAAATTAATTTATTTCATAAAATGATGACGTTCTGAATTACGTTCAAAACTTCTACGTAAAACTAGATTGTTCGTCTTTCATTTACTGTCTGCTGGCATTCTCACCTTCATCTGTTTCACGGTAGAAATGACTGTAGCGATGCACCCTTACTTCCCCATTTCCACTAAAAACGTAAAACAAATATTAAATAACCTACATCTAGTAAGGTACGTTATAAAAATATATTTCTAAATATGTATTTGATTATGTATATGTAGGTACATTTGGCTTTTTCAACAAAGGATTAAAAATGTATATTTGTAAACTTTTTTTAGTCTACATATGTTCATGTAATATCATTAACGTTTATCGATAACAAGATAGCTGAAGCGATATCTGTTATCTATAGTCACTTTAGAGTTGTGTTGTGTCTCATTATTTCGAATAGGTATCCCAAGGATATGTAATAACAAATTGGAACATGATTAGGAGAAAATTATTATTGCATTAAATTACATGTAGACAATTTGGGCTTTCAGAATTTCGGACTTCATAAATAAATAATAGTATAATGATGACATGCGCCATGAAATTCCATGGGACCATCACTTGGCCTTATGTCTGATGGGACAAGCCTTGGTAAAAATGGTACAATTTTTTTTAGTAATTCCGTCTCAACACGTGGGCAATTATTTTTAAACAAGGCCCCGGTAACGAAACAGGCATGTTGATGCCAAAATAACAAATTATATTATGTACGGTTGCACGAAATGTTTTACGGATGTTTTAGAAACATTTTTTGTGCCTTTGTGTTTTCCCGGAAACGGAGTGAAAGTATTCATTAAACTATTTTCATGCTATGACTCTTTTTCATAAAAAAATAAAGCAATATAATTTTTATTTACTTATTTGAAGTAGGTAACTGTATATAATACTGCGTAGTACGAGTATAGTGATTGAAAATTACGTGGGTACATAAAATGAACACTACGGCTATTTCTTTTAAAGTATGTTTGGTACAAACCATACAACTTTTAAATATTCGAAGTTCAAACGCACTTAGATTTAAAAAATGTGGGTTCCGTTGAGTTCCACTAATTCCACTAGAGGTCCCGGAGTACACAGATCCTAAAACAAGTTCTGAATAAAAACATTAACGTAGGAACATACATATTATTGGACAATGTAACAATATTTGTACATTACGAGTATTATTATCTGCTCATAAATCTTACACAAATATTATAGGCATATAAACCAGCTAATGATCACGTAGTGGACATAATATGAGATCACTGATGTGATTTGGAACTCAAAGTCAATGTCGAAACTACTAATTCTTTGAATCGCTTGTCACGTTGCGTCCCACAGAAATATCTTATACAATGATAGTTTGTTTTTGCCCACTGACATAATTCGGCTGCGATTGTTTATATTCGGAGTTGTTTCACTTTATGATGTCACTTTATGACGTATGCGCATTATGGCAAATTTTAATGCAACACTGTAATACCGATTCTTTCCTTGGTATATGTATTGAATTTGGAAAATTTGTACAAAACCTGTAATGGTGGCATTTAGATTATACACGTTCATATATATTTTCACATATATATGATGCTCTATCTATACCTATAGAATAAATAGGAATTATCCAAATTTAAGGGTTTTCCCAGAGGCGTCTGAGTTTGTGGAATTTTGTTGGGAATTATTGTTATCTGCCTTCCTGCATTATTTTTATCTTCATTGAAGCTTCACAAATCACAGTGTTAAACCTACTAATATTATAAATTTAAAAGTTTGTATTTTACAAACATACATTTGTATGTAGGATGTAAGTAGATCTTGTCAAACTTGTGACAGTATTTGATTACTCATTAATCGGCCCATTGACATTTTTAATTTACATGCTATAGTCTGCTGTAAAGGTAATTAAAATTGGACATATTTTCTAAACCTATTCAATTAAAGATTTTGAAAGACAGTAATTAAAGATTTATCTAATCTTCTAGAAATAGAATAATAATATAGTAATATTTTTTGAAATACCAAATTGTTTCTCTTATTTTCGCATAGTCAGATTTCACATAGATCCGAGTAGGTACCTAGTGATGGTGCGCCGCACTGATATAATCAAATAGAAAAATATCCCTTTAAAAACGTGTTTTTTAGGTTATTTTAATTCCTTTTGTGATGCAAATTGCTTTCTATAATCACATTATAAGTTTGTGGTAAGCCGTTTCCTTGATGTTTTAAAGTAAGTGCATCACTCGTAAGCCGATAGTCACGTTCAAGTTAGCCTTCTGTAATAACACGTGACAGTATACGATTACAACGAATGCCGATGCATACTTTTATGCGAGATTACACTCTACGGTACACATTCACTCATAAAATAATCAAATTACTACGCCTCTATAAACAAAGTAACTGGGCAATCTATTTATACGTAAACATATTCAAACACACATGTGACGTCACGATGTGTAGGTCGCGCCGCTTGCGACCGCGTCTTCAAGGCCAATATAACGTTTAAATTCGTTTTGATAAATAATATATGAAATCCGAAAATAAATAAAAATACATGCACTTAAACAGTTAAATCGATTTTGGTTTAGTTTTTTTTAAATATTATTGTAATGCAGAACGTTCTTAGCTATATTCAACAAAATTTAATCTCAATTTAATGTTTATCATAATAATTATTAGTAGAATAGTAATACGTGCACACGGATAGTATACACTATAGCCTATGGTGTTCCATTCAAGCGTCGTAGCGTCGGGAGCGATACAATATAACGAATGAGGATAGCTTTATACACGAGGCTTGGATAAATTTATTATTACCATAGCCATAGTTAATGCAGACTTTACGTTGATAACATTTCATTAATTTTTTTTGAACTGCTAACTAGTTTAGTTAAAAAAAATTACCTACATTATTAGGTACTATTGCAATTATTAAAATTCATTATTTATATATAAGATTTTTATTGAATGACAAATATTAGATTTCACAGTTGGATTGCAGTCGCTGTATTCATCAAATAAATTTGTCTTTATTTTCAGACGGCTGACAGAGCGGGTTAATGAATTACTGCATACAGAAAACGTGTACGTGGAGCGTTTACGGCACGTTGTGGAGGACTATATTCCTGAACTAGCACGAGAAGACATTCCACAGACGCTGCGAGGAATGAAGCCAGATATCTTCGCCAATATTGAGCGCATATGCAGATTTCATGCCGAAGAGTTCCTGCCGGCGCTAAGAGACTGCGAGAACGATCTGAGGAAATTAGGACAATGTTTTAGAAGATTTGTAAGTATTATGCTTTATTTTAATAACAGAAGTTCAAATATTTTGATATAGAATAGAATACAGAATTTTAATCCTAGTGGTCTTAAGGTTTGCTCCGAAAGCTAAAGCAAAAATAAACTAAATGACACCCATCGATAAAGAAGACATGCCTAAAACAATTTCATGTTTTGTATATGAAAGTTGACACATTTCTCGGCATTAATCGGCAGCTATATACCTACTTGTAATAAAAAAAGTTAAAAAGCGTAATATCTTAAATTAATGTATTAATTACCTTTTGACAGAAACAAATGAACGTTGTATTTTAATAGATAATCTTAAAAGTAGTCAATGTCAAGTAATACTAATTAATACAAGTATCCTGATAAATTATTTAACTTGAACTGTAAATAGTAGCAGATAAAAACTCGTTATGAAAACATTGGTGTCACGGTCTGCTGGTGAGCGTGATTCCATGGTACTGACTGACCATTTGATGTGGTTAAGACGTCACATGATACAGTAGAAAAGAATCTTAAGCATTTTAGATCTTATTTCTCTTATTATACAGCTTGGCGCCAGGTCACAATGAAATGGCATTCTTGTAAATCAGAGGTTCCCAAACCTATTATCTCGTAATCTACTTTCAAAATTTTTCCGCTTTTACTTCTATATTTTATCATACTCCCAAAACCCGCCAAAAGTGTGACGATTAGATTTAACGATGCGACATTACCTACCTATTTCAAGACACAATAATTGTAAAGTACCTGCCTATGTTGTTTAAAAAAGAACATACTTTGTTCGAAGCATTTTTGTTTTATGAGCTAAAATTTTCGTTCTCTGCTACTGAAACGGGGTTAATTTTCGTATCGTACCTTACTTTAAAACATATTTTTCTTACGCCTACCAAGACCCCCGTCAAATCTTCCTCAGACCCCTAGAGATCCACTCGGACTACTTTGAGAATCACTGTTGTAAATAGATGATCGTCGTATTTCATTTCGATTCCTTACTCAATGCCATTGCCATGGTAGAAACTTTTTTAGAAGCGTTAAACGTTAGTAACGCACGATTCTATACGGTTGGATAAATTAACGCCACATTGGCCAGGTCAAGAAGCTGAATCTTATTGGTATTATTTGTAGAAAGTTATGAAGTTTCACAATTAAGTGACTAAAATTACGTAGCCGTATAATAAAATGATTTATTATTTTGAAAAAGTTCAATTTGTTGACTACAACATTATAGTATTAACAATACTATGGACTTAGAAGATATCGGTTATGATTTGGTAATTAGGGTTCTTTATGGTCTGAACGATGCTATATTACCAGTGCTAAACCAGTAGGTTTAGCAAAACATACCTTGAAAGACGTTGTCCTGAGTTGTCAATGAAAACATTACTGGTAATAATGTAGGTTGCTCTTAATAAAACAAACAGGTTACGATGGAGTGTGTAATTTATCAATTTAAGTTGTACAAAACATCAGCTATTTTTATTAACTACTTTTATTGTACTCGTATGCTATATTTAAATTCTATATAATACATTAATTTGCATGAGAATATTTTATTTATTTGTTCTAGGAGCAAAGGTTCAACATGTACGTTATGTACTCTAGGAATAACAAAAGAGCAACGAGACTGGTGTATGAAAATAAACAATTCTTCCAGGTAAGTTTATGAAGTCTTTTGGTATCATCATCATCATCGTTATCGGTCCATCATTATCCCACTGCTGGGCACAGGTCTCCTCTGAATTAAAAAAGTCAATGGCGCGTGCTGATGGAATTGAACCCGGTCCTCTCGAATAAGAGGCCTAATAATTCTTAACCACCGGGCTATCACCGCTACTAGGCTATCACCAGTTTTTTGGTATAATATTTCAAATATGTATACGGTTTCCATCAAACGTTATTCGTAGTTTTTAGGCATTTGACGCTAATCCAGTTTATATCTGCGGGTTTACCCAGTTTGAATAACAAATATTTTGATTAAATCGCTATAAATTGACTTAGTTATTCATGGATGCATCATGATATTATCTGATATTGTTATATCGATTTATCAATTATATCAATTGTAGTATTAAATGAAAATACCGGATATACGAGGTGATACGAGTGTCTGTATGTCGTGTTTTGGAAAGTATGTAGTCTTTGATTGTTAGATTAGATAGGTAGGTAGGTACGCTTAGTGTGAAAGGGTCGAAGTAATTAAATTTGAGTTATAAGCTCTTTTAAGATCATTGTGTCCTAATTTTCTAAAGGTACTTATGTCCATTCTTCTACTATTTTTGCCTCACCAATAGACTTATTTTAGGCAATTCCTTGTTTAATACGTGTTGATGCCGCGACACAAAAACAAATATCACGGATAACTATATTTACTATAGTTTAATGTAGTTTCAAATCTGCCATTGTGGAATTAAAGGACTAAATTCTGTGTGACAAATTTATATTTTAAGTACTTTTAATTTTCCAGATTAGTATATTTTGTTAAATTTTTGGTGTAGATAGCCGTAGAACAAAAACGGTACTACATGTAATTAATCGCAAGAATTGAGCAGCAAAGCATAATTGTGACTCGTTATAATCGGTCCGAGCTGGTTAGGCCAGATGCACCTAGGTCATTAGAGTGGGAGACCTCCAATACCTACAAATAGCCTAGCTAGAATTGAGTTTTAATGATGTTCAATAACAGAGTTCATGAAAATAGACCTCTGAAAGATAAATGGATTTGATGACAATAAACTGAATGATGATAGTAGATTGTAAAAAGTGGCTTGTAAAATCAATTTAGATTGCATTGGTGAATTATTAAGATAGGAGGAGCGCGTATAGGATAGGTTGGCCACTAATCCGTATCTCCACCAATCTGCATTGGAGCGTGTAAGTTGGAGTCCGCGTATAACTTATCCGGTTGTGGAGAGAGACCTGTGCACGGCATGTGGGCCTGTGGGTCATAAATAGGGCTGCAGGCATTCCTGAGATGTCATGTTCTCAAATATTCAATAGCATACGCATACGTAAAAATGTAAATCCATATAAATGTGTCTACGTAGTTGGGTTACCCAAATCTTTGTACATTATACGTAATAGCAGAATATGTGATTTTCTGCACATGTTTGAAAGACCTACATAGCGACATTATACGCCATTAGTATTTATTGCCATCCAGTATCACAAGGCGGGGAGGCAATTGTCATAAAAAGCAAATTGATCGTCTGCATTATCGGTTCCCTCATGTTTATACCGCGATGCGGTGCGTGCTTCAATATTATTTCCTCATTTGTGTAAGCTACAGCGTATGGAATGGCATGTGCTGTTACATGTATCATAACTGTTGGTAACACCGTTATGTGGTAATATTTTCAATCTTAGATTCTATTATTATCTATGCTTAAACAGCGTATTATTATGTTCAAACGAACGCCGGTCCTTTATACACGGTGCGTACGGCTTTTGTAATACAAGGTTAAATTTTAAAATTTAGATTATTAGAAGTAAGTATTTAGAAGCACTTTTTCTTGTAATCTAATTCAACAAAGTATTTGCTATATTAATTATAATCTATTCCCGCAAATAGCCACTGTTGTCATATCTATCTGTTCTTGTGTTTGGTAGCAATCGATAACACAAAAAATTCTATTGTTTTAGAAACTCAAAGAACAAAGTGCAGTTATGGTCTAACGTTTCCGATTCTATTATAATTTTTTGTAGTTTTGGCAAACAAGATTTTAGCATAATAACGGAAACACATGCTAGGGGCTCAACAACCAAACTTTGAACATTATCATACTAATATGTTTTAGCGGAGTGAAAGTTTATGTATTGCCACGCGCCATTTCCCATCCGACAAACTTCTCAGCCTACTTGTTCAAATAAAATTCTGCTCCAGTAATCCTACTCTTAAGCATGATCACATATCATTTGACCCAAATATTACACGATAGCCGGTGAAAGCCAATCGGCTTTATTGATATTAATTTTATAAAGTGATAAGCACTTTTGCCGCGTTTTATGGTTTTTATTGTCGCACTAACAACACTTCTGGGGTGAATTTCTTCTTACAGTGGCATAAAAATAGTCATCAATAGTCATGCATTTTGCATTGTATGAATAACTAGTTCATTTTGTCTATGTAATATCATTATACGATTATGTGCTGTCGTATTTAAAATACGTAGTTACATGTAAAACTGTAATATAAATAACCTGCATCTTCTGTTTCAGGAAAGACAATTAGAATTAGGTGATAGATTAGATCTCTCTAGCTACCTCTTAGAACCCGTTCAAAGGATACCGAGGTATAAACTGTTTCTGGATGATCTCGTGAAAACATATACAAATTATGAAAATGAAAGGTGTGAATCAGATTCTAGAATATCTAAACTGAGCGTGGACAGTGACGAGACCGGTGGCAGTAATGGAGAGTTTTCCGATAGTGACGAAACGCCATTGGAAAGTTTGAAACTAGCAAAAACTATGATTGAGTGTGTGCTGACGGCTGTTGATGGCATAATGGCATTAGAAAACATTAGAGACTGCCCGGTAAGTGAAATGAAAAGTAAATTGTGTAATTATTTGATCGTTTGTCGTAATATAAGTGAAGTGGACACTAAAATAATAAATTAGTAAATTGTAGGAGAAAATAATTTTCACAAAATAGGATGACTTATTTTCTTTTATCTGACGATTTATATAGGTGTTATAAATATATAAGTGAACCATTTGAAATTAAAATATACATTTAATTTAAAAAAAAGCGTATAAATTCTGCATACCGACTCGTATGTAACTACATACATGATTTCAAAGGAGTACCGACAGGTTTTTCCGCCAACTTTTTTCTCCCGGTCAACCACAGGGAGGTATTCAAAAAGACACTGTACTGTATATATTATAGGCGATGTACTGATTGATATACTCATGTGACTTTCATTAAGTGTATATAGCATATAATGAATAAAAACAATTTTATTTATAGTATATATTTCCTCCGAGTGGAACTGTATAATAATATTCATTCTGTTTTGCAGCCTTATATAAATCTGCTGAATCAAGGGAGGTTGCTTCGCCAGCACGAATTCTATGCAATGGACAACGCTCGGCGGCGGCGGCAGCTCATGAGGATCTTCCTTTTCGACAAGCTGGTCTTCATCACTGTAGTGTATCGAAAGGTCAGTTCTTAATGTAATAATTAAAAAGATTATTTTATTAAAATGCCAATTAAAGTCTAATGAATATATATTATAAGGAAGTTTGTATGAAAATGTCGACACAATGTTAAACATAACAATAGCAATCGTAAAAGAAAACGATAATTTTTAGGGAAGAGAGTTTTAATTCGCATCATTAGTTCGTAGAAAAATAATTGTATTACGAGTTGTTCTTGAACGAAAACTACAAATGTACACAATCACGTTATACATACAGAATGAATGCATAACGGCGTCAGTATTTTTTCTGTCTTTTTTGTTTAAATTGAAGTCGTGCGTAAAAGTATAATTTGTATGCGCATACGCAAATGATCTCAGGGAAGCAAGGCTTAAGCACTTTCTGAGCAACATCCGGAGGATGTTACACAGTTGCACGTGGGATTTTATTTTATGCCTTTTTTTTCATTCTTCTCGTAGCAAAGAGGAGCTCTAGCTTAGACGTAAAACCTAGTAATAACCTAGTAATACCTCTGATAGAACTTCTCCCCTATTTGAGTTTGGACTTGAGTGTCCATGGGATGTAGCGACCACTTAACATCACGTGCCCTGCATGCTCGTTTGATACTCACAAACGATAAAAAAGTAAACGCACTTTTCTTTTGCCCATAACTTTATTTTGCGGTTACAAAAAGTGTAAATTTAACGACTAGGTACGTTTATTACGCGATAACTCTTGACTTCTACAAAAACAATATTTTAATCTTTTTTAAATTGTTATCTTTTTAATGTTGTGACTGTCAAATGAGTCATTTCAGAATGATTCATTGCTTATCAAAGAACAATTCGAACCATTATTACGAGAAGTCTGTGCCTACTGTAGCGAGATAAGTGAGTAGCTGGCGATGCTAAAATAGAATTAATATAAGTGCAGAATGTTTAGAGTAAATATTATAAAGTAAATATTACATTAAATGCACCTTCATGGATTAATAAGAGGCTACAATAAAGTAAACCAGGCGCCACGTATATTTAAAGATGTTTACGATTATAGGAAAGTATAATTTATCACATACTGATAAGGTGTTAAATTGCGTATGCAGACAACAAATAAACTTCTACAGTAGGCGTATTAGCCATGCAGTCATGAAGTCTTCGTTTCACATAGGTATTGATAGTATCTATGGTTGCTACTAACGAACGCTACGTAGATATTTAGCACAGTAGATAGGAGATGTCCTGAATGCAATTAAAAGGTACCTTAATATACGTAAACATGGGACAAAAACAAAACAGCGAAATAATTATATTAAATAATTATTTTTATATATTTATTCATTTAACATGATTACCTGATTAATGAACTATTTGAACATAAATTAAATTGACTACTTGTTCCTTCATTGAATTTTCACGTTGATAAGCATTCATGTTTTTCAGTTTCTATACACTCGCCATAAAAATTTAAGATTTCCTTATGTAATTAATTAATTAGAGGCAGCCCTAATCCGTGGGTTGCTGATTAGTCTTAACATTTTCTTCTTGATAAAGTGCCTATGCAGCGCGATAACATACACTTGTAAGCATGTTTCTCTTAGAAAAATTAGTAGGTTCTCTTTGTACTACGCTCTGTGTATGCTTTTGAAAATTCATTTTTTTTGTTACATTACTCTTTTCATGTATGTAAGTATACATTCCAAACATAGATCTAGGAATCCTTACGTTTGGAATTTCTATACGATATGCTTTCATTTCAACATACATACAGGTCGTTATAATGTCCGAATATACTCCATTCAACCGGAAATTTCCAGAATATTCAGCAGAAATATAAAAATAAAGAACGAAATATTTGACTCAACGAATGGATTTTATTCTATGTTAAGGACGAATCTTTGTAAGGTTTCCCAACTTTAAAAGATACACAAAATAATCATGATTACTGACTTATATTTTTATCACTCAAAACATCGTGTGGTCCCTCAGTGTATTTGGAATATTCCGAGTGCAACATCCGATTGAGGTTCGTTAGAAGTCAAAACGCCTTGACTCAAGCGTCTACGAGTATGTTGTATTATTATATAATGCCAAAGTCCGGTCTGAAGTCATATTATGGCGGCATGCAACACACTTACCATAGTCCTGGGCGCTGGACTGATTTCCTAAACTAGGTGCCGTGAGCCCGTAACTCACTATAAGTCGCCTGTCCCTGAAGGCATGCAAGGGTTCCCCTAGTCGTATTCTGCTCCTGAGTAGAAACAACAAATCTTATCTTAACTTCTAATGTAATAAAATAAGTGCTGTAGAGCCCATTGCTTAGTACAAATTGAAATGCATAACGATGTAATAATTTTAATTTCTATTCAAGTCTTAGTGGAGCAACAACAGTACTGCACACACTCGTAATAGAAATATATAGGTATAAACAGAAAAAAAAGAAACCAAAACATGAAACCCATGCTGTACCTACCCTTAATCAAACATCCTAGAAGCAACAGCGTTTTATTTGTATTTTCATGGATTTCATTTAAGTAAGATATATAGTAGCCGTCATTTAAACAGTACTTATGTGTAAAATCTCAAATACCAAAACATCTTTTGAAAGTGTGTTCGGCGAAAAGATACGCAATTAAACAGTTAAGTCCGTGCTTAATCCAAGTAGGTTTGCCTTGAGAATCTATGGAGATTTTTATCTGAATGGGCACCTCCTTAATCTAGCGTATAATGAAATAGTGAACAGACATTACAGAAATAGTTTATTACGCAGACGCGCCGCACTGGCGTCGCCGGCCGCTGATTGTAGACAGAGAAATTGCTAGCGAACTTGTGCGTATAAATAACTCATTCAACCAATTGTCCTTCTCCTTCCTTTTTTATATTGTTTTGTTGCAAAAAGTAAATAACAGAATCATGGATAAAGAATAATTTAATATCTAGGGAAGGTATTATTTTAATTACAATTACTTATTGATCTTATAATAAGTGTTAGGTACTTAGCAGTACGTACTTTTAATTAAGACAGCTGTTTTTCTGCATAATTGCTCCATAAGAATGTTTCAAAAAATATTTTTTTGACTAATTTGAGTTTTACTCCCTTACAGTTTTTCATTATTTTCTGTTAAAAAAGTATTTAGGTGATTTTAATTTATATACATTTTCAAAAATGATATTATATATTATGTAAAATAATAAATCTGACAATTTTCATAAATATTTCAATATTTCAATTTGGAATATTTATTCAACAAGTGAGATCTCATATTATGTATTTAAAAATACGATAGGATACGATCTACTTATGTATAGCGGCGCAGGTAGGCGATGTGTAACGAGTAATGACCTTGCTCAGTCGTAAGCACGACTATTTGTGTACTTACTTGATGATGTTAATAAGAATAATGCAGTTTTCTTGATCAGGTATTGGGGTTTTTAAATAATGTATGTTTAAACTATTCCATATTAATTTTAGCAATCAGATTTGATCTTACAGAACGAAGACGTCCATACAATCGTACTACCCAATTTACTTATACCTATATTGTACTAAAGCCTTATCATCATAACGTCGTTTTTCTTGAGAAATAATGTAATTTACTTCATTTATGAATGCTGACAATTAGGTAGATACATCTTGTTTTATTTGGATATATGACTATATCTAAAATTTAGATAACATAATAGATATTGGATTTAAGGAACTCCTGTAAAATTTTTGTATTAAGCTGTACCGTAAATTTTTAAACGTAACATATAAATGTTAATGTAACATATAAGTATGACTGTGGATCAATGTTTTTTTTATATATTAATGCCTGTTTAACTTAAATTTTGACCGTTCCAGCAACCGACAGTCGAATTTTTCATCTACAAAGACCACATACCGGTGGACGACTTGGGCATCACAGCAAAGGAGCATGATCAACACAAGTTTACAATCTGGTACAGAAAGAGGAACCTGAAGTCATACAAGCTGGAGACCAGGGAACCGGTGGTGCGAAACGCGTGGGTTGAAGAGATCACTTCGCTTCTATGGGAACAGGCGATGCGAAAGAAAGGTAAGCACATTTAGAATAGTATTTGTATTAACATCTCTTTTATGGCCTACAGAAGAACCGAGGAGGGCTTGGAGTAGGTAAACGCTGCTCCAATGAGTTAGTTTAGTTTCTTAAACTTTCGAGAATATTAGATAATCGGCATTACCTATTAAATAACTTGCAATAAATGCCGGCCAGTAAATTTACTATCTAATCAATATAAAAAATAGTTTGATAATAATAATAGGAAATGCGTAGACTTAAAAGAAGTTAGAAAAACTGCTTATATTGCGTGAAAGCGGTAGATTTAACTATTATTAAAAATATTATGGATATTTATCGATAGAACCTAAACAGTAAATTTATATAAGGAGTAGTTCCAGTTATCCGTAACCGACATTTGTTGTATACACGATAATATGTATGTATGTATAATGAGTTGTATTGTATCTATGTAAGTACAAAAGATGCTTAGAATTTAACATTAATTCTGAACAGTGTTCATGGAATTATGTGATACTATGGGAATGTCCATTACGTACGTTATGCATACCAGTAAACCGCAACACGTAATATATTAAGCCCCTATCATTGCCAAATAAACTCCATAAACTAACTAGTAGAAAGTGCGGCGTGGCTTCATAAACTCAACTTCATAAACTGTGGGCAAGCTTATACGAATAAAACAAAATGTACAGGAAAGCGAAAATGCTCCAAATCTTGAATTTTTTAACCAAAACTAGAAAAGCGGATTTGTGCATTTAACATTATTTCCTGGCGATATTCTGTTTATATAGACTGTTAGTAGGCCTTTAACCACCACGTAAAAAACAGTATTACAGACGCGATGTAGGAGACCATGTAATTGACATGTAATTAGTAGGTAGGTACCTAAGTTTTTACTATAGGTAGGTATATTTTGTACTCGTTTAGGCAGTTTTCAATAAAGATAAATGACAAGATGATGGCTTTGATGCAATCAACAATTTACTTTGACTTTTTTTTCGAAATATGTTTGGAACAACTATAATCCTAATAATATCACATTATTAAATAATATAAGAAGTTTATTTGTGCGAAAGTGGCCATGGATTTTGCCGTATTTAGCTCAATGTCCGCCAAATTATGTCGCTATCTCATTTCACGGGAATGTCTGCTCGGTTTACGCGTTACTCGCGCCCGTAAACCACAACACGTAATATATCAGCCGCGATCATTGCCGATTAAACTCCATTAACTAGCTAATAGGAAGTACGACGCGGATTCATAAATTTCCGGAATACCGCTCGTACCTTATGGATATACTTGTATCTAGGTATTGCGCTCTAATATAACAAACTAGCTTTTGCCCGTGACTTCGTCCGCGTGGATTTCATAATTATTCATTTGACAAGGGAT
>DWQL01000403.1:0-15531 GCA_018231265.1 Noctuana haematospila | reverse complement strand
GAAATGACAATCCTACTTTCAAGAAGATTGATTTTCTTATAAAAAATGTTTTGGGAAATGTAAGCGGTAGTCACTGACTGACCTTGAGCCTACTGCCTTGGAATTTTCTAGCAAAAGCAAAATATTTCTATGAACTTTCACGTAATCGAGAACGACCCTGAAATCATCCCTTTGCAGTGGTGTCGTAGACACGTCCGCGCATCTTACAATTAAAATTACAGCACTGCACTTGCTGCCTAGTTAATTGTTTCCAATTACAAGCGGTCAAAGCGGGGTGTTACATATATAAAGGGGCTGGCTGTATCCAATCGACATTCCGACTTTGGAGGTGGTTGTGAACACACGTTGCTTAGGCGAAATTCTCTAGGCGAGTACTGGCTACCCAGCAGCGTCTAAGTTAGTTCGTTTGAGATCTCCAATAAATTTAGTATAAATCCTGTAATCATGCAGTCTGTGGTAAGTTGCACTATGTATTGTTTTCGTACTTAAGATAAGAGTATATAATAATATATATTTATATATGTGTATTTCTAAAATAAAGTATGATTTATTATTAAAGCATTTCCTTATATTAATTTAAAATTACAGTATCTATATTACAATATTTAAAAGTAGTAGTATGTAGGTTTTTTAAGAGATCTTAAAAAATAAATGAATATGCAAGATTCGATTTATAAAATAGATAATAAAAATTGCAGTAGGTACAAATATAAAAAAAAATTGTTAACAAGTACCGATGTAACTCAGTACTGCCCACTAAGGAACCTACAAACTTTGTAGTTATTCGCTAACCGGGGAAAGTGTTTCTTATTACGAATAGTAGCCGTAACTTTCATCTTTCATTATATTAATACAAACTATACTACGAATAATACTTACTTCTAATCTATGTACAATTTTGTTAAATAAAAGCAAGACATAATGTAAGTCAGATTCAAATACGAGTAACTAGTAAAACATTGCATAAACATTATTAAATGTTGTTTTTGATTCTATTACATTCGAAAAATTTATGGTAATCCACAGATAAAATTGACAAATTTAGTTTATTTCTCAATTTGCATAATTCAAGCGTTTGTGATTAGATTGATATTAAGAATCAATAGCGCCTATCGGAATTGGCGGGCATTAGAGAATATGAATATGTATATACGCGTACTTGGGGCCAAAGCCGCACGACCTCCCTATAATTTGTTCACGCCAAATAAATCGCTCAGTCACTATTTCAACTAAATTGTCACTAAATTATTACACTCGATAGGCCACTGATAGTAGGCGGGTGCTAAGATCCGTCTCGATAACTACTAGATATCCACTATACTGTAAAAGTAATTGTTACATTGTTTGATTCCATTTTTCATTAGCGTAAAAGAAAAGACTAACATAAAGCATATTATTATATCCGTCGTAGTACCTGCAGACCTTCATATTGCGAAATTTTAACGATAAAAATGTATATAAATGACAAAACTATATTCTGATAAAAGGTTTATTTAATAAATGCAAAGAAGTTATTTTTTATAAATTTAAATATTAACTCTACTGCGTTCTCCCATAAGTACAATAGTGACGTAGTAATTATGTTCAACCATTAATGTTAAAAAGCAATAGTAGTACAATAAATGTTTGTAAAAAGTTACGTTTACTGTTGTCACATTAAAAGCACATTTACGCACAACTACATTCATTCATTTATAAAATACATCAATATGTTTTCAAACATACAACATGATATACATCTTTTTGTTCCGGTTTCAAGGTTATGAGAACCAATGATATTAAATAGAGATAAACATTGGACAAAGAGAACAGAACCTTAATGACCTCAAACCTATAAGTTCAAAAGGTCATCAGATCGATAGACCTGCCTTCTCTTAGACATCTCGAATTATTTATTGCATGGCTTTAAGACTGATAAATTCAAAATAGATTAATTATTTTATTGCAACTTTACTGCTCTATACTTTAAAAATGTTGTATAATTACAAAGTATTTAACTTCGGCTAAAATGACACCTCGTGACTTATAACTACTACAGATCAAAGTAACTACGAGAATAAAACTAAAAAGTATATAATTGGATTGAGGAATAGGAAACGATTAGGAAGTAAAGAGGAAATATCTTACCCTTCCTTATACCGGACATACTAACATGGTGTTTAACCTAAAGCCATTGTACTGGGTGCGTTACTAATAAATTCGTCAAATACTATGTCAAGGACCATTTTGACAGAGAACAATGTATTTTGATGATTAATCCAAGCATCCGGTTTATTAGTCGCCTACGAAGCCGTCGGTACTTCTCTCTTAGTCACTGTTATGGTAATTAATGCAAATTGCTTTTTCAACATCCATTCAACATACAAGAAGATAGTTTCAGATGAAATTGCTGCAATATTTGGTTTAAAAAGTCTACATACACTTCGTAATAATAACAATTTATTTATAAATAAAAGCGTATTACTATATATTTTCGTAACCTTATATCCATGTAATCAACGCACAATATAAAATAGCTTAGACCATCGTCTAAGAATCATTGAGTTAGTTTTTCATTCAAATAAGATATCGATGCGCGATGGGCGGGCGACACACTTTGGGCGCATCTTCGTAGCATCTGTAACAATAATCTCGTAGACGATACGAGTATTTACCGCTCTCCGGAGAACAAATAACACTGTTGGTTATGAATTATCTAGATTTTATTTCACGTTTGATTTCGGACAAATTATACCTGCATTATAAAGGGAGATCAATTAGGGCTTTTGTGAGTTAAATTGTATTAAATTATAAAGCTATTAGCACCGAGAGCTCTAGATTGTGCGTATTAAATCGATCGGCGCGATCCAACATTAATTTACATGTCTTAGTCAGCAAGGTTCATTGTTATACACTTTGCACGGCACCCAACAATCTAGATCGATATTTATTACTAGAGATTATTGTATGATTATCGAGCATTAATAATAAAGTATAGGTTTTTTGTTATAGCAAAAACTTTAGGATTTTTACTGTAATTAATAGTAATAATGACGTAGTATTGTAGTGATTTCGTATTATAACAGTAAGTGTAAAATGGGAAATCTACTTCAGACTAAACTCTTCAATATAATCTACAGAAGATACATTTTTATAGCTTTCTTGATTCTTGTCATTTTTCAACATTTTTTAATATTTGTAAGGGTTCTCCAATGATACAAAAGTAAGTGAACATTGTATTTATGAAATCTGCGCAAGTGAAACGAGTCAGCATGTATTAAATATGGCCTTTGATACATTTGATTGACCGTGACGATAGCGCAATTGCAAATTTTCATCGAGCGCACGAATTTTTCTTATGACCTTCGCAAAACCATAACACTTCCTAACGCCTACCGCTTCCTCTTGCCCAACACATTGCAATGGCCGACTAGTTGTGCACCAGTTCGTTGAATGATAATTCCGAACTATTGCAAAACGACGCTTTTGCAACTGAATGTAAAGGCTAGCCGATATGAGGTCGACGCCTTCAAATTATAGTACACTGGCTTTGTCTCAGATCCCTTTGAGTCATTTTCTTCGTAACTTGAGGGCTCGGCCGAGATTGTGCGAACCGCAGACCAGTCGATATTGCTAAAGCACTTGTTACCTTTTACTTACATGGATTTATTTTTGATTGCAACTAAAGTAGAGCAAAGTTGCCTATTAATTTTTTTTTCGTGTTTAATGTTTAAGGTTAATAATATATTATGTTAGAAGAAATAAAATTAGGCAAAACGGCAATTCACAAAATCTTACATAGACTTTGTATTAATCCTGGAGTTGGTAGTAGGTACCTACCTACGAATAAAACATGCCAAATCAAAATGTCAGCAAATTTTCGCTTTGTGGAATTTTGATCTTTGAGTTACATGAGATTGGCGTAGAGAATTGGACCAGTATTCGCATTAAGAGCCGCGGCGATCGTCTGTTGTGAAACAATCGATTGTTTATGAAACGATCGGAACTATTTGCACGCAGACACCTGCGTCACAATTGGATCACGCCCGCAACGTGTACGGTAAACTGTTACTTATTCTACTGGAATAATTGCGTCAATTTTCACATAAATAACCGGTTGCAGAACTTCAATCAAACACCTAATTTCCCTTTTTTGTGCTGATTTCTAACTTGTAACAACTTTTTTCGGGTGCAGACATGTTTATGAGATTAGGTTTTTCTAACTGCACGCTAATCAGAAATTACTTTGTTGAAAAAGCAGGTCTCTAGACTAAATTAGGAAACTTAAATTAGTTCAATCTTAGTGTTTTACTTTTATTTCCAGTGTTTGTGTCCACTGCTTTGAAAGATTTTTAATCAATATTTCGTAAAACCTAAATGCTAATGCCAATTTTAGTATTTTTCTCGCATTGACGAAATTTCAACTTACTTTTTTGAGAAAATAAGTTGAATAAATGATACATGTATAAATGAAGATAAGAAGTAAATTCTATAGCGTAATTTTTTGTCAAAAATAATTTTAAAAGTACCTTATGTTTTATTCATTTGATACTGCTCTAGTTTAGTCTATTTACATTTTTAATGGTTTAATTACGTAAATAATTATGTAAATGCAACATTACAGTAAACAAGACGCGTGCGCAAAACATTAAAAATTATTATTGAAGGTGTAGCAATATCTAAATATTAAACGTGGTACAAGTGGTTTAGACATTTTTTGTTATAATACATAATACAGGAAATAAAACTACAAACATAAATATTCAATTCAACTTCAGAATGAAGTTTTTAGCTCTAACTTTCTCTTAGGAAAGACACACAAAAATAAAAATTTCTATTGTACTTATAAATTACATTTTACTTTCTATCTTAGACTGAAATGCTAGATTTATAGACACCATTTCAGTCTAACTGATTTTTACAAATAATTTTTAGCAATCGAGATGTTTTTGGTTTATATTTTTAAGAATTTTTCATGTTATTTGAATTAGATTTCAAATTAAACTTGTGAAACTCACCTACTTTTAATTATCTTCTCACTTATTATTTGTTTCTTAATGTAACTATACTTTTTAGTATGTTTACATCTACAATATACAATAAAGTAAATAACTATAAACCTGAAGTTTATGGATTAAAGCTGACACTATATCATTGAACAAAATCCGAAAGCGAAGGCTTGGTAGCTATTCCTCATAACTGTGTCATAACTACGTCTCGGATATCAATTGATCATGCGAAATTAATTCAGAACGTAAATCAATTCAAGCGATTTTGGATAAAGTGACGTGGAATTTGCAAAGGTGGGCAGGTGTTTTTAATTTAATGTTCAAAGTCATAGAGCATTAAAACTTTTAAAAAATTTACATGTAGAGCATTGCCAAACTTTGTACCTACATTATTATTATAATAATATGCTCGTCAAATAGTTGACATTATAACATTACATATTCAACTTCAGATTATCGCAATCCTAGTCATACTTGAAATTGTGGATGGATGCGTGATGGATGGATGGGGACTCCTGAGGACTAAGATGTTCGCCTCATATTTAAGACACAATTAATTTTTTCAATTTTATAAATACAAACGGCTTAACTCAGGTGTATTTTTCGGGAACGCCAGATAAATTTCAAACCGTTCCTAGGTCCTATGATAGTACTGAATAGTACAATTACTATCATAGCGATCTCTTCCAGACAATCTTTCTAGTAGTAGATAGATTTATTGATATTGATATAATATATATATTGATATTGGCAACACATAATGATCGGAATACATATACTACGAGTATAAGACGTTATTAGTCTTAGACGGTTAGAATTACTCGTGTTCCATATTACTTTTGTAAGACGATAGGCCACTTCAAATTAGAACAAACCGCGGAATAGAACACTCTTACTTTAGCCCACATATACCAAGAATTGGTTTTGTTTGAATTTGATACATGAAACTTAGGTATTATTATTTTTGAATAAATAATATAATTATGCTATATTGTTGACCCTAATTTCGGGCACACCGGTTTCTGTAACTCCTACATTCTACATACATTTATTTTAAACTTGCCTATAGTACTTATGCTGTAAACATATTTAAAATAACAAATATTAATATTTCAAATCATATCTTATTGCTAAGTAATGTTAGTCAGAATTGGAGCTAGAACTTTGATAGCGGTAAAGCAAGAAGCTGTATGATGAAAAAAAAATTATAACACATCCACGATGTTAATTGAAAAATGTCACATATTGTTTCGTTGCTTCTTATTTTTAGAATGAAGTCGACACGATTGCTCTTGTACTAAAAGAGTTTATGATTATTTTCTGTCTCATCCTTTCTCTCTCTCTTGTTTCGTGTAGATCACCATTGAACGTCAATTTAAAGTAGGTACTTACTTATTGAAATCATGCTTAATAAGCCATAGTTCATTTAAAATAAACCCACCATCGAGACAACACTGATTAGAAATCGAGTTGAACTGTTGCCCGAGTCATTAATTACTATGACTGTTCTGATTATAAGTACAAGGGCTTTGTACTTAATAGTGTTGTTAACGAGGCTTTAGTGTTGTACCCGGGCAGAATTTGTGAAATAGGTGGCCAGCAACATTTATCTCCTCACGCATTAATTTAACGATTATGACGCTATCGAACCACTTAACTTCATTGACTTGAAGTGTTCCCGTTTCATAGTTATCATTAGCATTTAATTAAACATATGCTGGTCTAGTACGTTCCACTTAACTTAAATCACATGAACTGCTCTCATTTCATAATAATGATTATCTGTTTAATTAAAAATAAGCCCTGCTATGTACGTTCTTATTAATTAAGGCGCTTGTTCAACTCTATACATTCATTATTGTTTTAATAATGCTGTTTTGTACTTGTTTCATAAATCTTTCATTACACGAGGCCTTATTTTGATCTCTGTTTTTAATTACCTTCTAATTGTATTCATTACAATGTTTATTATTGCTATCTAAATAGACTTAATTGTTCTTAGATATTTGAATAGTGATTTGCATTTGTTACTTTCTTTAATGTATCTACATAAATACGTACTAAAGAAACGACTTTAGATTCTTATCTTCAGACGTTCGTTAGAGTGCTTTAAACATATAAATTATTGAGTTTATCTAGATTAATCGGCTACTTGTTTGAAGCTCTCTCATTGCGGTGGCTTTATCTGTCATCGGCTTACCAGTGCGTGCAACTATGCCACGCCTTCGAAGTCAATGTTCGGCGCCTGTTGTGTTATATAAAGTAAAACCTTCCAACAGCATAGTAATATTCTGCTTTAAGTTAGTAGGTATCTCTTCCTGAAACTAGAGTGTTTCTGATTTAACTTGTTATGTAGTAATACAATCAATTCGATTGCGATACCTATTTAATACGTTTATTACTAAATATTTCCGAATAAATAACCAACGAGTCGAGTTTAAGGAGTGTCGTAGTCTTCTTCTTTTCTAAATAAATATATGTTTTTTACAATTGATTATAATTTTTTTTACAGTTTCCTTTCGGTTCGTTTTGATTTTTTCTGTTTTGTTTACTCAATTTTGTTTATCTCATTGCAATGTAAAACAGCGGTGGTAAATGTGTGTAGTGGTGTTCCGTTAAAGAAAAAAAACTTTTTACTGCATTTGACTTAATTTCATGATTGTCTAGAGTCAACTACCAACTCTCCTCGGCATTTAGTCGAGAACAGTCGATATACCTAATACATAAGTACCCTGACAATGCAAGTGATTTATACAACATAGCTGTCTACAGTTTCATTTGAATAGACCCAATTTTCGTGACACAATCTCTAGTAAATAACAGTTTTAAGTGAGATTTATATTCTCGCTATAGCAATATAGTATTAAAAAGATAATTAACTAGTGTTTACATTAACCTACATAGAGAGCAATAGGTACTTGTGTCGTGTTAATTCATATTCGCACTCAAAGCTAAGACAATGGTCACAACTTATGTACATCCAGATCTGTACAGAGTTTGCGTTAGAAAATTGTAACATTTAAGCAACTTTTCCGTAATTTTGTTAACTCTGATTGAGACACATATTTTTAATGAATATCTCCGTAAGAACTTCACACGCACTTTGCAGTTAATAGGTATCTAGTTTGTGTGACGAAATAAGCTTTTATGAATAAAACAAAGCAAGACTGCCAAACTGTGTTCAACATAGTGCAATCGTTGTTGTGAATAGTGCTATAAAATTATATCAGGTGTCTTGCTTCTAGATCTGTTTCGATAAAGCTCCATTATGTTCTACACGAAGCTTATGAAATTAAAGACTAGTTTTCATTCTGTTATTGTTTTTGTGTAGATAATATCTTAATATCTTGAATTAGAAATAAATATTTGTTTTAAGGGACGTTATATTGATTTAAAAAGGGATGTAAGGGATATAAAAATAAATGTAGGCGATGAATGAAGGGTCTGATACTTCGATCCTTTCAATGCATATCATTATTTTTTTAAACCCCAAAGGCCACCAGATATTTAGTAGTCTTATCTGAGGCTATTCGTGGACCCCTTTAGTGTCTTAACTAGGAGGATTAAAATGGTCGCTTCTAATAAAGCATCTACGGCATCGGTGTGGTATACTGACATCCTATCAACTTTCTCTCTCTAAGTGCCTTAGCAGCGGTGGTACCTCCTCTGTTAAACTCTACAAGTATTCTACTAAATACCTGTTAACTAATTTAATTATTGTAAACCGGCCTTTGAGAACGGCCTTGTCACATAGTGACAAATATGGCACGCGGTGCTACCGGTGCGTAACGAACATATTATATTGCTCTATTGGTTCTTTTCAACAAGATTCTTGGGTGCCATTGAACCGTGTAATAGCTTTAATTTCATATGACTACGTTTAGTCATTCGTGTCACTTTTTCAGTTTCATTTTCAATATAGCGTAGCATGACGACATGCAAACGTTAGCGTTACGAGTAGGTACGTTTAATTTCCGCCTTGGATAGTATTAATTGGATAATATTGACCTATTTAAAATATCCAAACCTAATTAACAGTGTTTTAAAACTATTTTTTACTGACTAATTAAGTAATTGATTTGATAATGCTAATTGGATTTGCCACTTGTAATTTCTCTTTTGTTTTACCAAATACGAATTTACGTAGTAGTTTTATTCCTAGCTCGAAACGTCTAACTTTTATGAGATTTGATAGCCATTTAAAGAATTCGTGATGACTTTATACAATTATGATTCTCCTTGTTCACAGATTATCCTCGCCGCTTCTCTTTGCCTTGCGCAGGCTTCTTACTACGCGGGCGCTCCAGCACACATCCAGCTGAGCCCCGACGGCAAATATGTTCTAGACACTCCTGAGGTAGCACACGCCAAAGCGGCCCACTATGCTGCGCACGCGCAAGCCTCAACCGCGCACGGTGCCTGGGCACCCGCCGCCGGTGGCTACCTTGCCGGACCTGCCTACGCCGCTGGCGCACACTACGGTGCTCCCGCTGCTGGTAAGAACTGTTGTCATGTTTGTTAAAACTTTTTGTTTATATTTTGAAATAAAATTTAATATCATTTATAATTATGCATTATGCAGACTGACTGAAGTAAGTATTTTGGTCAGTACCTATGTATGTATGACATTTGGGTTTTATTTAAAGGACTGCACATTTTCCCACAGGTCTCATTAAGTACGGCCCCGCGCCCCTCGCTCACGACGGTCGCGTGATCGACACTCCCGAGGTGGCTCACCTGAAGGCCGCTCACATCGCCGCGCACGCCAACGCTCACGCTAGCGCCGCGCACGGAGCATACGCCCACGGCGCCGTCGCTCCTCTTGGCTACGCCGGAGCTCTCGCCCACGGCGCGGGATACGCCGCAGGCTACGGCAAATGGACCGGTCCCCCGGCCCACATCCAGCTCACCCACGACGGACAGTACGTCGTCGACACGCCTGAGGTGCAACACGCCCGGGCTGCCCACCTATCGCAGTACGCCGCCGCCGCCCACGCCGCCGCTTCAGCGCCCGAAGAACCTTGGGGCCACGGTGGTCACGGCTGGCACTGAATTCTACCTCTGACCTTGGCTTCCTCGGCTTGATACTATTTTTATACAAAACTCGACAAAAAACCGAAAAAAAATATGTTATGCTGTATAAAGTTGAATGTGATCTGATGTATATAGCAATGCGACTCTTGTAGAGCGACTATGAAAATATACCAATAAAAAAATCTAATAACGTTATTTACTTTTTTACTTGATAAAAAGCATTCCAAACTTTTAATAAATGATTGATCGGATGTTGCTCACACATCTGAGAAAAAACTTGGCACCAAAATAAATAGAGTAGAGAACATTAAGACAGACAAAGAAGACAGACATGAGACAGAAACTGAGCTGCCTATCTGAAGAGTCTATAAATCACTGTAACTCTATATATCTGGTGTGTTTCTATCATAAAACCTACAACAGTCCATAATTGAATATTAATTAACAAATCTGTTTTGAGAGCTAAAAGATTAAATAATACACTAGCATAAACAACTTGATATCTTAATTCTTACCTGTTAATTTGCTAGCATATGTAGTGTAGACATAATATATTGAGAGATTGTACATATGAGAATGTAGTGGGAAGGACATGACATGTCATTCTTACAAATATAAACAAAGGGGTACATAGAAATTTAAATTGATACCATTAGTCTAATAAAATTACTAAAGACTAATAGTCTCAATTTGAATTTCGTCCACTGCGTTATTGCATTGTTCAATAGTATATTACAAATTATAGGCATATTTCAATTACATACACTTAACAAAACTACGACAGCAAAATAGTAATTTCATGAAACATTAAAGTAATGTAATTTGTCGGTTGCAGCAAATAGCAATGTACATTTGGTCTATTTTCATAAACACTGCTTCCATTGCATGTTCATTGTCAATCGACTGATTGCTCGTAGTGGAGAAATGAGCTGCAACCCAACTATAGAATACATAATATACACGTATATAAATAACTTTAAATACTATTTAAAAAGTTGCTACCATCCACCATCTTGTATCAAGATCTATATGAGAACGTAAAAAATACATACAGCCGAAAATAGTCGGCTCCCCTTCTTTTTGAAGTCGGAAAGTCGGAAGTCGAAAATCGGAAGAAAAAGAAAAACCGAGTATTGGAAAAATAAATATGTTAATTTATATGGCTTGTGGTACAGTTCTTACTTGAACTTGCTTAGTTACAGTTCTACACTAGATAGTTTTCTAGAGTACCGTATAAGCCGCATTGTTAAATAACTATTATATGTACTTACTAAGTATTAAGTAATAACTATTATATGTACTTACTAAGTATTAAGTAATAACTATTATATGTACTTACTAAGTATATAAAAGTAGCAAAAAGTCGCATGCCCTTACATTACATTTATAATGCAACGATACCTGAACTAATGTCTGGATTATGATATTATGATGATGTTAAAAGTAACCTTTAAAATCTACGAGCAATCACGCCTACCCGAACGCAACACAATAATTGCTTTACGGTGGAGACAGGCGTTGGTACTTTTAATGTATGTAAGGTAAGTATAGCATTATTACAATTTCAATAATTACAGAGATTCTAGCTCCTACAATAAAATCTAACAAATATAACTAATTACAGAATCACTATGAACAGTATTCTTAAATACTCTTAAGTATCTAATAATTTATCTAAATTAGGTACCTACCTACATATACACGCCTACACGTCTGATTCCAAAACAATGAAACTACACACAGGAGTTTTAAGGTTAAAGATATAGGTATTTCTCTTAAAAGATAGTGAAATCGTTACAAAGAAATATTGTCTAATAATAAATAACAGCAATAAAAAAATTAAAATTAAAAAAACATTTTCTTTCGTTTCATTTCCTCAGGTTACGTAGTAATTTAATTATTTAATCTGTGATTCAGGTTTAATAACCTATTTGGACCAGTAATAGCATCACCTATAGAGGCTATAGGTATACTTTAGCCAAAGTTATTTTAAACATTGTATTTTCTTTTTGCAGAATGAAAGTTCGAGCAAAGCCTGTTACAATATTTTGAGCAAATTTTATTAGACAAGTTTTGTTTTATTCCGATAACTAGTTTTTCAACGGAGTAGTGTCATGTAGGTGTACATGATTGTATGTACCTTACATAAAGTCCGGAGTCGAGGGCGAAGAGCAAAGAAAAAGTAGGTAACCAATTTATGTGGGTCAAATTTTATACGATCACTTGAACTTTTTCTTGTTGTATTACTTACTCAAAGGACATAAAATATTGTAAACTCGATTTAAGATACTTTCTACCTTATCTTTAAAGAATTATGTGTTAAAAAAGAAATTATTAAAGAAATTACGGTTCAATTTTGCATTACAAGTAAGTGCATGACGCTATCACCAGTGCGTTATAATTTATTTTGAGTTAAAGATTGACAATGACAGCATTTATCGTGTTCAATAAAATTGTGATACCTTTTTATTTGTATTGCATCCACTTTCACATGGTTCTGTCACAGTTAAATGGAACGTAGGGACAAATATCGATGGTTTGGTAGGCTTGATATTCTCGATTGGATATTATATTAATGACGATACATAAAGTAGTTCATCTTTTATATAACTAAATAAATAACAGTAAATGGTAAGCGATCTCAAAGATTAAGCAACGTCGAGCGCGATCGGTACTCGGGTGGGTGATCGCTAATGCTAAATTACATGCACGCTGCCGTTTATCGGACGGCATTAGTCCCGACGATAGTACTCGTAGTTTTTGAGTTTACTCATTACAAACAAACATACAAAATCTTTCCTCTTTATAATATTAGTATAGACATATTTTGCATTTTTTAAATATTTTGTGTGTTTGTTTTCTCCCTTAGTTTATATGCTCGAAAACCCTATTATGGAGAACCTTAGGTACCTATAACAATGCTAATATACCTAACATTTTTTTTCTAGTCAAGAGTAATTAAGTATTCACCTTAACACTAGGCACTTTACATTTTCAAGGGACTTTCAATTAGTTAGTTGAACATGAATATTGACACACTATTATGAGGGATGCAAATTAGTCTATTTAAATATTGCAACTGGGTTTTCTATGACGTCGTGTGCCAATGTAATATATAGGTACCTACTTACTAATGCTTGAGAAGATTGAACCTTAAAACATGAATCGTAAATAATGAACTTCAAAAAATTTCATAAAATATTCGTATACTAGGTACGTGTTTGAAAATGTGAAATAGAGAAATAATAATAGTAATGAAACATACTCTATATCTAAATAATACGAATATTGATTTAATCGTTTAATAATCACAGGGTTATGTCTAATGTTTTACATGTATACTAGTTTTTTATATAGGTATATTACGAGTTATTAAACCCCGTCTACATCCCCTCCAGTTACGTTAAGTTACATACCCCACTTTTAAGACTTAGGCCTCGTTTTCTAATCCCAGCGGCGCTAGGATAATGACTAATATTTAAGTAATGTGGCAACTATACGTCATTAACGGTGAAGAAAAACATCGTGATAAAACCTGCATGCGTGAGAATTCTCCGTAAGGCATGTGGTGTTCCCCAACATGTAGGTACTTAATTTATTTATTCAGGCCATCGTGCGGCTACTATGGCCTAAATAATTCTCATATTTTGAATGGAGCCCCGTGCCCAGCAGTGGGACTTTGATGGATTGATGATGATGACAACTACATTTGAACCTAGCTGTTGTTATGTGGTGTAGTTTATAGAGTGATAAGTGATAACCTAAAGTCTTTGGATAGCCCATAAATAATGCTTTTAAGTTTTAAGCCCTCTTCCGTTATGTATATCATACTCATGAATTAAAGTACTGCTGCTAAAAACAAAACAAATAAAATGGTGAGCAACAAAACAAACGGAACCGATTAGTACGTTTATAAATACCTATTGAAACTAACTATTTAAAATGTGCTCTTCTAAGCACAAAAACGTTATTTTACAAACACGACAAAGTTCTATTCAAAACACAAAAAGGTTTACAAAAATTTGTACAAAAAAATTGTCACGAATCACGATTACCCAGAGCAATGCTTCTTAGAATTTATTCGATTTGCTTCACAAGAAATAAGATGAGGTTATTATTTCAGACATAAAGCTATCTGCCTACTATACCGTTTCCTAAGCAGTATAGTAAAGTACATTTTATACTTCCTTTAATTTTGATTAGAGTAAAGTTTTTTTTCATCAATATTATAATTTATTCATGCATATCATATTATATACTAACGTGGTTAGGTACCTACATACTCGATGATCAACATAGTCGTAAAGTTCGTAAACACTTAATATGTTATGAGTACATACTATTTAAAAGCGTGTAATGAGAGGAACTATTTGAAAATATTCACTATTTAATTTATTAATAAATATTATACTCTAAAACAAACAATAAAATTTATAACATTCACAGCCCCATACTAGTTTACTGTGTCGTGGGTGTCATGGACACATACAGGACAATTACATAAACACCCAGACCGAAAACAGAAATTACAGAATATGTACATAACATTTATTGAAAGTTTGTAGCTTCTGCTCTGTTTTTCTTAGCGAATATTAATAACAGGGTATAAAACGACAGGTATGAAACGCTGTAGTGGGTATAGACCTTAAGCCCGCAGATCTTCTTCCTTATAAACAAAAGGTGCGTACGCGGTCTTGACGTTCGGTCGCGTGTCCTCTTGCGAGCGCGCATCGTTGCCGCGCTTCCGCGAAAATAAAAAAAATATACCTACATACCTATTTATTTATAAAACAATAATAAATTATTCGATAATCCTGCTTGTGATATTGTTGTGATAATTTTGTTATTTATTGGGTATGTTCAACATTTTTAAATACCGTAATTAAAATTAGGGCACAGATAACTATAATATAATAAGTAATATAATAATATAATAATAAGTATATATAATAAGTAGATAATAAAAAATAAGATATTATTAAATAGATGTTAAACAGCACAAAATTACTTATCAGAGCGTCTTGGGTTCGATTCCAAGCGAAAGCATTGAATGCAGTGCCTTTTAGTTTCTAAAAATATGTTTTTTCTTAACAACAAATAGCACCACACATTACGCAAAATAATTTGGGATTCATGGCATGAAGCATATTCGCGAAAAATGCAACTATTGAAAATTCATGCCACAGAATTTGTTGGAATACAAAGCGTAAATAAGCTACTAACCTACTAAGCTCAGCTTTACGACAATGAATGCAGCATAATTATAGTTTTCATCTATTTTTAAATCAAATTATGAATTGGGTAATACTTTTGATGAGATTCAAAAATTGTTAGAAACAAGATTGAGAAATTAACCTGTAATAATTATTTTTCTTCTAAAAAGCGACGCAGCCAGGTTGCCTTTAATACAATGTCAATAATACCTAAGTATATACCAATAATAATTGAATCGAGTTCGTTGTCCGGCGGGTAACTGGACAATACAACAGTGCAGCCTGCATACGAAATG
>DWQL01000402.1:0-15548 GCA_018231265.1 Noctuana haematospila | reverse complement strand
TTCATTAACATTATCGATTTCATCATGACATGTTAACTCATAGATATATATATATATATATATGTATGTATATATATATATATGTATATATATATTATATATATACATATATATACACACATTTTCATATCATCATAATGCTTCGAAAATGTCACTATTATAAAATTGTAAAACTGTAAACATTCACTGCTGTATAATATTTGTATAAGTATTTTATATAATAATATGTAAGTACATATATATATGTTTTACAGGGAACACTTGTAAAGGTTTTATTTTTGCTCTAATTTCAATATACTGCATAGTATGTTTATATAGTGGCACTAATGTGAACTAATTACACTATAGATAGGATCGAAGCAGGGACGAACTTTTGTTGTAAACTATGTTATGTTCTATAAACATTTAAAAAATATACAAATGCACGTTTACAGTGCCTTAACTAACTCTTTTATTTTAAAAAATAAGTACGATAGGTATGTATTTTGGCAATTACACAATAATTTATGTGTACCTACATCAAATAAAATAAAAGTAAATTTTATTCAAATATCAGGATCATACTTAATATGATATACAAACTTTTTAAATCATTTTCTTCTAAACCGTCTGGAAAAAATATGGGTGCTATTTTCGATTAGGTTAGGTTAGGTTAGGATTAATAATAGCAAGTTTACACGACATATACATGTTTTCGGAGAAAATAACAGTTATCAGTTGAAACAATATTCAATTGACAAAAGTTGGTCCCCGCAACGCTACGTTACCCTCTCAACTGGTGGTCGTTTTGTCAGCCTCGGGGACGGATGCGAATTCCCGGTGCGTCGCGAGCATCGCCTCCAGACGTTCACGACGCCACAAGAGACCCATGGGTACGAGTCCATGGGCACCACGCGCTCAAGGTCAGAGCATAGTGACGACGACCCCTTAGCCGACCCTCGCCACATACCTTGACATAAAACATGACGAAACTGAACAAAAAAACGCGAATTGACACGTAAGCGCTTCAGCCAATCACGATCAAGAACTTTTGACCAATCAGAACTTGTGACTCTCGAATGACTGTTAGTCCAATTTTAAACGTTCAGTAAGCGTCACAACAATACTTCTAAATTTGCCAGTAACGTGCCAAATTTAATGCTTAGGTGGTATTTTTATTAGTTAATATTTATTTTTTCATGCGTAATGATTGATTAATGATTTTTTTATTATTACCTACTATAGTCGTTATAGTAAAGTAATTTGAATGATTTTCTATACATTTTGTAATATTGCAGCTTTATTGATTTACGAAAATTTATAGTTTTAGAAGCAATAATTAGAACCTAATAATAGTTATAATGTATATTAAATATATAAATCGCAATTAAAATGTAGTGTAGAATTTAGATGACGAATTTTGGAGCAATCCTGGTGCCTTTGTCATTAGTATACTAATATTAGACATAAATAAGATATTTGAACAATATTCTTTGGTTTAGGACTATATTAGTTAGTTTAAAGTATGATTTTCTTTACAACATTATGTTTCCACGTGCGTTTATGCTCAAGCGATGTGTGGCAGCGCGGCTGACGAGTCCAAATTTAATGAATGAATTTATCATGAATTGTTTTACAAGCCATGATGAATGTTATGTATAGTTTCCTTGCGATTTTGCTTTACAATGCATTTGTTATTTTCGAGCTATATACAACACACAAGACTGATAAGAATAGAATGAAATAATGTTCATATTTTGTAAGTATGTTTTGTGCACAATAAAATGTTTTGTTCTGCTATATTGTTTCTTTTATTTAATTTTGTTTTTAATAGTGCTACGTTGCTTTGATCACGAGTGTTCACGTAACTCGAAGCTTTAAAGGGTATGCTTTTAGAAAAAAAGACTTGGCAATAGATACTTTTTTTGTTATTAGCAAGCAAATGGATACTTTGACAGATGGAATACATATTATTGCATCAAAAGTATGATAGAACCTTTAAAAACATTATTTTAATTTATTGGAAGGAATTATCGGCAAACAAAAAAATTATGTAATTTAAAAGTTTAATATAAATTTTAAGTGAAATATTGTTTTGAACATTATAATCGGCTTTGATAACATATATCATTGGCTTATTTAAGTTTATATTTACTCAGCTGACTAGCCTTGTAATGTTACACACATATTTATAATTTTAATTTAATAAATAAGTTTTAATTCAAACATGTATGGGCTTTGTCAACTGAGGCTCTAATAAATGTTTTCTATTCTCATTAACTCTCTATCTTTCTTCATTCTTCTTGGAGTGCTTTTGATTTCCGAGAATTACAGCGAACTTAACATTTTTCATAATGCCTTTATTTCTTCAATAGATATTCATAAGGCTTAGAATTTTTACGAGTGTGGCGATAACTAAATCATGTACGGTTTTGACAAAATGGCAATTTTTTACTACTTTACATTAACATACATTATAGACATGCAAACAGTATAAACAGACATACAGTAAAAACAAAATTAAAGAAATGAAAAGCACCTCAAAGCCTCACTTATTCTGCTAACAATTTTCCTAAATTTCCTTTTTCTAACTTCTGTCTAAAACTTTCAAAAAATAAGGTCAATTAAGAACAACGTGTTGACTTGATTTTAGCGTGGAGATGGGACGCGAGTCAGAGAGGTGGCGACTTTGCCCCCGAAGGGGCCGGACCGTCCCGCAAATAGTATAAGGACGCGTTTCACATTAACCTACCTAATTCTAACTACACCAATTTTTTTATTATTAAAATGTATTTAAATAAATCCGTTCAACTAACTACATTGCTTTTCATTCATTGGCGACATCACCGTATATATTATATGATGGACAAATTCAAAATTATGTCATTCACTTCTTTTTATCGAATTGTTTCAGTTTATCAATGTTTAGTGTCCTTTTGCATGCTAATTTTTTATAGAGAAGCGATCATTTTATAGTTTTAGTCGGCTAGATGTTAGACCAAGCGTGCAAATATTATACATAAATGTATTTATTAAAGTTTAGAATAATTTATAAGTTGTGTGTTATTTGTGAATGATTTATAGACGTCATGCCACACATTCTTAAAGTGTATAAAGGGTGAACTGCACGCTATGTATGTAGGTAATTTTATCACTTATTCCCATCAGTACACATGCACATTATGAAACATTGTCACATTCGACCATAATTTCGCTATCCATGAAACCATAACCCCGCTGTTAAACAGCATTTTTATCGTTTTGACCTTTTGTGGTCAAGTTAAACAATATAAGGAAGACAACAAAAGTATTCTAGTTACTACAGAGGGTAACAATTATCATCTTGGATAAAATTTAATATCTCTATGGGCTACCTTAATTTCCTCGATTGCTATTACATGTTTAATATGAGTAGCACATTTTAGTGAATTGATGAACTCAAGGGAATTTTTTTTTCTTCTTATAATAATAATTTCAATTACAAGTAAATTTTTAAAACTAATTGCTTACTTAATCATGGGATAGAAAAACATCTAAAAATTATTTGGGATGTGGTTGAAAAACAGCTTTTTTATATATTTATTTAACCTTTGAAAAATAATTTTCAATACACAGTTAAATTATTATACTGCGTGTGTTTTTGTTAAAAAGTATAATGTATATTGCTACTTTACAATCATGTATATATAATTTTTTTTTTAGGTTTACATAAACTGTTTTAACGGTATTATTAACTACACCTCGTTTAGTATCTATATTATGAGTACCTTTGTCTGTTTGATGAACTTTGATGTGACCGTTCCCCTCACTATCCTTGGCATGAGCACTTAGAACTGTTGAGACTTTGATTTTATATTCAGTAGCCCTGTCACGAACATCTTACAAATCCGTCATCGAGCAACAGTTAAATTTTGTATGGGATATTGAACAGCGCTCCGTATCGGGCGTATCGGGAACTAAAAATCCTATGCATTAGGTACGTAAGTCGATTACTTAACGTAGTTCTTTATTATTCGTGATAGCGCTACTGATGTGTACCGTTACGTGGTAATGATACGTGCAATGGGTGGTGTAGTTTGGGAGAGGGGATCGTGTACCCGCTGCCGCGTCAGGACGAGGACACGGAGTCGCTGCTGAGCTCGGAGCGCTGGGAGCGCTGGGGCGAGCGCGCGCGGCCCTTCGACGAACGCGAGAGCTCCTCCTTCGACGAGCTATGAGTGTAGGAACGGCCGGTCTCCATGCGAGCTTGCGACTCTACGGCGGACCGTGGAGTCATGTACTTGTGTTAGACAGTTAGACAGCTAGGTTCAGTGTTGCTATACCAGGTCGGATCTATACGGCGCCTACGTATAAAACTATGTATATTGTATATATACTAAGTATGGAACTGGAGTCGAATTACACAACTCTTAAGTAGGGCATTGACGATTAGTTTTTTGCTTCAGTCTAGTATTAAAACTGTGGCGTTACTCAGAATGGTTTACGCTAACTAGATTTCCCCACTCACTGGCGTCACTCCGGCTCTTCAGTGGAGAATGCGAGCGAACTGATGCCTTGAGAATGACGAACACACACTGACGGGCAGTCTGGCGTGACGCCGGGTTGGATTACCTATGGTAGTCACGGAAACTTTCGTAGCGTGTCGTCAGTTAAAACTCTGGAGTGATGATTCACCACTCACGATCAAATTTGGATGGACGTCAGTTCAACTGATCGTTAATGCCCAGCATTTCACTCGTTTGTTTAATAATAATAAGTATTTATTGAAAAAATGGAAAGGTTTTCAAAAAGTTTCCATACCATATAGTTTATTTTATTTATTTATTATAGTTTTCTTTATATTATAGTGTCTCGGTTTTATAAGTAAATCGCTAACAGTAAACAAAATTACGATATTAAATTAATTTTACTTGATAGTAATATTAATAAAGAACATTCCTAAATATGTATTTAGTAACGTTATGAAGTCCTGATGTTGATCTTATGTTTACATCAATCGATTATATACGAATAATCCTATCAACTTAGTCCGCGGTCCGGCCTGGTGTAGTGCTTATAAACTTTTGTATTGATTTATTTTGTTACAGTATGAAGCTAGTTTCAGTGTAGTCCTTGAGAAGTTACAATGAGTAATGAATAAGTAATTTTGTGTGTTTCTTTATCTATATGTGTGTACCAAGAGTTAATGTGTGTATTGACTTTAAGCATTTTCTCCAAACTAGCTGACGCTGCAAATAATGACATACATACCGAAATTCCTTTATGATACCGATTACTTTATATTTAATTATTGAAACTTTAATAGCGAGCTAGCAATTTTGACAAGTGGCCGTTCAAATGTTGCCATTGCGGTGTCGCAGGGGTAGTGTAGTGAATACGTTAGATGTATGGTGCTGAAGTACTTATATTTAAATAGTTAATGAGGCTTAGCACATAGATTCGTGATTCTACACAATTTTGAGTATTAGTATTAATAGTAACTTTAGATTGGTGACGTCATAACGTGGCCTGAATTAATGTTTGCCAGGTTCAGAAAGAAACATTACTACATCTTTACTAGAGGACTATTTTATTGCCTTATTAAATATCTGAACCTAAAGGTACATTCCGATTTTTTTTTAATCTGTGACTATAAGACTCGTCTTATCAAAGTTTGTTTATAGAGTATTATGGTAACCAAGAACTAACCACTTTAATTAACTTTATCATTGGGTCCGTTTTCGTCACATGTTAAGTATGTGATATAAGAAATAGATATATATTATATAATTGCTTTTTAAATATCTATAGAATGGCTAGTTCTAGTGCCTAGGAACAAGCTGGCAGACCTCAGGTCATTTCAAGCTTTCTATATAATTGAGAGCTGAGGTAATATAAGTGTGTTAATGTGTTAATATGGCAGTAGATTACTGTTATGATGTAAATAGTACAATTAGATATAAAATTTTGTATCTGAACAAAGCCTTTGCTATGTTAATAATAATGTTAAAACAACAATGTTGCATTATAAATACATATAAGTTGTGAATTGCAAGCAAAATTCAGATCAGCAAGTTATATAAAATGCTATTTAATATAATGTACGTGCGAGTCAGCTCGATTGAGCGTGTGCATCAGCTGTGCATGTGTGTGTACACTCGTAAATGCAATTTGTACCTTTATGATCTTGGTATTGAGAAATTTAAATCTTTTATTCGTACTTATAAGAATAAGTTTGAACTTAGGCATTATGTCTAGTTGTATGTTTAGTTTACAACAACCCTTAATACCTTTTTGAGTCTATGCAATAGTTAAAGGGTGAATATTTTGTAATCCTTTCTTTTGTAAGTAAATAGTTTCACACTAGAACAATCTATACATTATGCTTGTAAGTACATATTTTACTTCACAATAATTGGGAGTGTTTTTTCAAACAGTACGCGTTAGTTAAGCTTAAGGTTTTGATAGCTCACCGCCAGTGGCGTAGCGTGGGGGTGGCGGGCGACAGGGGCGGACTAGCCCGCCCCGCTCGACTATTTTTAGGGGGCGTCAAAATTACGCAATAAATAATTAAAAAAAAGGGCACAAGAACTAGCGATTTGTTGACTTTAGGGTTACGGCAAATTTGGGAGTCGAAGATCGGCGAAAAGGCTGTCCGTCCCGAGCGGTGAAAACTCAGGTTATGCCACTGTTCACCGCGATCGCGAACAATATTCCATTTTTGTAATATACTTACGCCTTAGATAAATCGTCAATGTGTATAAGACTGTAAGTTACGAAAGGTGTACGGATTCTTGGTCTCAGTAAGCATAGTAAATAAAAAAATAAATTTTAATGTGTTTGCTTGTGTGGCATTATTATAGACTTCCACAAGACTTCTTCATGGGTAATATAGTTTTTTTTTTTTTTATTGAATATAATATTACATCCTTGGACCATAGTGTTCCATCAGTAATAAAGTAACCATTTTTAATTTAAATACAGCTTAATGCAAATTTCATTAGTGGTTAAGTTTGAACAAGAACCTAATACGCACCTAATTACAATTTTAAATCATTACAAATTATCGATTTTATGTTGCTTACAAGCATTTACTTTGATTACAAAATGAGAAGGTAATTATTTATGTTACAGACATAACCTAAACATGTCTAAATCAGTGTTGCCAGACAAATCCCGGTCCAAGTTGCCCAATTTTTTTTTCACGATAAGTAGCCTAAAATTTTATTTATCAACATACATTGTAGTAGGCAGACATCTAATATAATGTTAATATTTCCATTTTTCTTCTTACACCTTTTATCTTGTTATTAATCATATTTTTAATAAATATATTATATTCCAGCTAATCTAGATAACACTCCATACACTTATTCTGTATGCATGTTTTATTTATTTAGTCTTAAATACATTTCTTCCTTCAACTTTTACTTACTAGTAAAGTACTATATTACTCTTTAATTTTTTTATTATATTGTATTGTAATTTTGTATTATTAATTATAATAACCATTTCCATTTTTTGTTTATACCGATATTAAAATACGTAAAATGTAGTTGAAGATTTTTGTAATAAATACATAAATGATCTCATTTAATTTGGATCCCAACACAGTACTAAGGTTTTGTACTATTCATGATTTGTTACACATTTAACAAAAATGTGTAGGTGTGTCGTTGTTGCTTAATGAGAAATAAATGGAAAACAACATTTATCACCGAATAATATTTCACTGTTTCATACAAGTACATACATTACATCCTGGGTTATTAACAAGTAAATTGAGGAACGATGTAATGCCAACATATATAAAATAATTACGTCAATGTAACAATAGACAATAGAACAGTATAGAATTTTAATCAAGTTTTTTATTGAAAGCTGTAATTGGTAAGTTTGAATTAAGATCACAAAACATTATCCTAGTCAATCGTTTTTACAAAATAATATATTATCAAATTATTATAACACTACAATTTTATTAAGGCATTTATTAATAGGCAAATTGTGCTTTTATAGCCAGTTATCATTTCTATTTCTAACTGAATACGTACATGTGTTTATGGATTAGTTTTTTTTACTTTATTTTATTACGTAACACATTATTGGAAGGACAAAAATGTTTAGTGTTTCGGGTCTTCCCTAACTTCTGGTCATAATGTTTATTTATGTAAATTTTGTGATATTGTACTCACGCAGTTGCTCTTACTAAATTGATTGGTTAGAAAAGCCAGTACTAAAATGTTTAAAAATGTTTTTTGTAAGATTTTATTTTCATGAAATAAAATATTAATTAATTAGCGATAATTAAGAGACTTCAGAGATCGCGTGTGTAAAATAGGATTGATAGTAATGGTTTTGTAATTTGCATATTATATGAATGGAAATAAAAGGAATTTAAAGTACAATACATGTTTTATTAATCCCTCTACATAATCTAGTCATGCCAATTTGATGGAAGCCATAGCCTATGTTAGTCTATGGCCATAGCCAATAGCCATGCCTCGCCATCATTCCTCATTCAGCACCGGAACGATGCGAACTGATGGATGTTTTAAGAATGATGTCTGGTAAAAGAATAATAATAATAATTTACTAATCTTTAGCTTCGTGAAAATTCTACAAGAGTAATCTATTCTATAAGGTAAAAAAGAAATAAAATTAAAAAAATATTTTATTAAAAATTGGTGGGCATTTACATTTATTTTGATTATACAGTATCACAATCATAGATTAAAAACAATAACATATTTCCTCATAATATGAGATATAAGAGACAACAATTTGTTTCATTAACTGGTTATTTTTAACATGCTTTTATTTCATTGGCAACATTGGTATAGTGAACGAAATTTAAACTGACACTAAAGTTTATAGTAGTATAGACTGTCAGTATAAATAAATTTCGTCCAGTTTAAGAGTAAACATGGAATACAATAGTGATCGAAAGCTCTGAAACAAAAAGTTAGTTTATCAGTTTGATAAGTTTTTGTAAGACTATCAGGGACTTTATCAGGAACCGATAAAACTGGTCTTAAGACTTTTACAACTACCTGTGTATGTTTACCATCCAACTTTTAAAATCAACGTAAAACAAGGACTTAATTATATTTAATACCAATAAAAAAAGATCACAATATTTAAAAAAACGCATACATTTGAGATTCTCTGCCAAAAAATCAGATTAATTGACAATTCAATTGCAGACATAAACATTAATCTTTTACATTGAAATAGTACTTATCTTTACACAACAATAATAAATTTTAATTGTACACTGAAATGTAGAGATGTATTATAAACTGCCAGCATCTTAAACTAAAAAAACTTAGATTCACAGTGCCAAACAAAAATATTGTTTACAAAATCGAACCTTAAAAACAAAAGGTATAAAGCACATTTTTAAACGCTTTTAATTAACAGCATGTAACGTTCTACACTTATTGAAAGAAGACTTCGGCATTTTTGACAGTACGCAACGGAATATGAGTGCAAAATGCACTGTTACTGAGTACGTATAGAACCACTAATTTATTAATCTTTTTTTTATAATTATATCAATGCGAAACACAAAGTTAAATAGTGAGAGTAGCTAACAACTGTCTTAAATCCTTAGGGCTATCCAGCTTGAGTATATTCCTGAAGGCGAGGACGGTGGCGGCCTCCTTCTCCAGGTTCCTGGCCACAAGCTGTGCGCGTCTCGTGATGTCTCGGGGCACGCCGGCGAGTCGCGCCGCATTGAACCCGTAGGACTTCGGACACGCGCCCGGAGACAGTTTGTAGAGGAAGGTTATTGTTTCCTCTGGTATCTCGTCCTCTGTATCTGCGGGTAGCTCTTCTGTTTCCACCATACAGGCCTGTTAATGCAACAATTAGTGCGTTGTTTTATTTTGTAACTAGCAAACGTGCATGTAATAAATATCTCAATTATATTATATTTGACATATTCAATCTCAGATGAAACTACAATCCAACCTGGGGGAGGGGGGGCTGGTAGCTGCCTCTATCATGGTGTCTACCTATTTATGTGGGCATGAGAATTTTACATTTTTACAGGAACAAACGGTGACGGGACGTATGGTGGGGGAAAGGCTGGCAGCTACTTCGCTCAAAAAATTAGTTTACTAATACAATGTTGCCAGTGTTATGGGCACATTGGACATCATGCCACAAGAAGGAGTATTGGAGGACATAATAATATATACTTTATATAACATATATATATATATATATTTCTTATAATTATATTCTGTAATGAATGAAGAGATTAAGTTTGAAATAAAAAATTTATCAAAGCTATACAGACCATGTGTCCCAGCACGACGCCAGGGTGGTTGGCGAGATGGTGCACGAGCGAGTGGTAGTGGGTGGAGAATATGACCCGGCAGCCGCGAGAGGCCAACTCCGCGCACACGCCTGACGCGATCGCGGTGCCGTCGTACGTGGACGTGCCGCGCCCTGTAACTCAAACAAGGTGTTCTATACTTTATTTTTGATTTTTACTATAGACTTTATTGAGTAAAAATACAAACCAAATCATAATATAATGTCGACACAAAAAATCACAAAGTTACGTCTAAAACAACTGACCCAACTCATCAAGCAGTACGAGCGAGTGCAAGGTGGCGTGTCGCACGATGGCGGCGGTCTCGTTCATCTCCAGCAGGAACGTGGACTGCCCCGCCAGGATGTCATCCGACGCGCCCAGCCGGGTGAACACCCGGTCCACCAGGCTCAGGCTGCACGAGGACGCTGGGACGTAGCTACCCTGGAATTAATTTTCACTTTACTGTACACATGCACACTTATGTCCAAACTCAAATATCAGGGCATAGACTAGTGACGTCATCAACAATCTTCAAACAGAGGGTACGTATAAATAAACGCGAACAACGCGTGCAGGTAATTCTTGCTCGGACAGAAATCTTGAGATGATCTCAAGATTTCTGCTCTCTGATTTCAAGCTCTCCGAATATTTATCGTGTGTTTTTGTAATTTAGCGTTATGTATGTACTTCTCTTTAAATAATATAATAGTAACAAAATTGCTATTATTAGTGTTCTTTTTTAGTAGTTAGACAAACAAATAAGTTTAGGCTTTAAAAAGTTCTGTTTTTAATCATGTTTCGCTACTGATTGCCAAAAATATACATGTTTTTATTCATTAAATTCAATATAACTATACACTTCATAAAAGTTAAGTTAATCGGTTCATTGGCTTTAGGTGCCGGTTTATGTCCAATCATACCTGAAAGGACAACTAAAGTGTGAGACTGTGGCACCATAGAGATAAAAACCGATTGAAACATGCAACAAACTTACTAGATGTGCCAACACAGTGATGAGTGCGGCTTGCCTCATGAGCGTGGACTTCCCCCCCATGTTCGGCCCCGTCAGCAGCAGCAGCGCTGCGTCTTCAACCCCCAGCCTGGTGTCGTTGGGAATGAAATCGTTCACCTCGATACAAGGGTGCCTTCCCTCCACTATATCCATGTAAGGCTGGAACCAATAACACATTGTCAAATTGTTTTCTTAACTAACCGTTAAAATATGAACCTTCTATAGCTTTTGACGGGTCACAACTCTTGAACAATTTCTACTAAGAGTATTAAATGCCTTTATTTCAGTTACGTTTTCGTTTAACGCATAGATAATATAAATATTATTTAACTATAGATTTCACTTTGAAACGAAACACAAATACCTCAGATAGATTCGGATATTTTCGTTTACAGACTATATTCCTAAGGAATTTTAAAATTGAAGTAATTCAAACAGATAATAGATCAATAAGTTTCAGGTGTCTACGATCAGCAGCTTAGGCTGTGCGTTGATCATTTAGGACAAAGCATTTTATTGTCGTAAGTGTCAATGAAGTTATTATTATTACTAACTATAACTTGCCTTGCCTCCCTCGTCAAACGTTATCGTTGGCAAGCAAACGTCACCATTTTGTTGTCGCGCGAACTCCGTGAAAGCCAGCAATATATCCAGTGTGGCTATACACTGTACCGCTGTCTCCCACTGGCTGTAGTGAGACGAAAACTTCTCGAATATTCGACGGCTGAGATCCTTTAGAACGTTGGTCTTTTGTTCCTCGGCTGCTATCATACGGGCAAGGAAATCCTATGAACATAAACAATATTAATTAATGTAATTTTTATTGTTTAGTCAGAATCAAGATTACTTGGAATAGAATCAAGTTTTTTTGGGGTGTGAAGAATTAAGATTTTGTTAGGAGGAGATGGCTAACCTTAGTGTCACATGTAGAAAACCGTTTGTATCCTTTCCTTGCGCTCTCTAAGTGATACTCCGAGCCAGCTTTGGACGCCGCGTTCTGTGGCACTTCTATTTGATATCGCTTCTTGTCCGAGCCAAAGTACTGCAACTGTGAATAGAGAAATATTGTGAACGTTGCTTAATGGGTTTCTAGGGTTGCCAATTTACTCATCTATGTATATTAAAATTTACTCCGTATAAAGCCCAGGGGATGCAAATAAAGTCAGTTTTTAAGTTGGATGTATTTTTACAGACTTCATTGTATTTTAATTCATTGTATTGTAGTTCATTGTATGGATATACGCTAGCAAATTTTGATTGTGAGACAACACCGATAATAGTTTTCAGTATTCTATATTAACTTTGAAAGGACTTTGGCACAACTAATTTCTTAAATGTTAAAAAAGTAAACTGAAGCTGTGCAATAAAAAACTCCATGTAATAAAAGACGTGCAAGCAAGAAGAAAAATTTGTATTTATTTGCATGTAAAATCTTTAATACCACAAATGAATAAGACAGAAATAGCGTACCTAAACAGCTGTAGAGAGCTATATATTATTTATTGTCATACAAAGCAAGTTATTTGTAAGTATCTTACCCGACATTTAAAGTACTTCTCCTGTTGAACTAAGTAGTCTTTGAGTTCAGCCTCTATACTCTTAATCTCGTGCAGCACATTGTCGTACTCGGGGTCCACGCCCTCTCCGGGCAGTATTCGCCCCTCCTTCTCAGCTTCCGTTTGGTTGAAGGCCTCCTGAAAATAAATTAGTAGGGGACTTTTAATGTAGTTGTATGTTTTACATAAAACATTTACGCATTTTATTTATTTATTTATTTATTTATGATCGCCAACATAATTAACATTAATACATTTAAAAAAACATTAACATTAACAGATTTTGGTGGTTCTAAATATATACCGTGCTATAGTTCAGTTATCATCCATCGGCTTTAATGTACTCAAGCTTCTTACACAGACTTTGCAGTGTACAAAAACCCACCCTAAAAAACTTCAATGTGTCCCTATAATCAGGAAATTTGCCAACGCGACTGAACTGTGTTATCCTTTTCAACAAGGCAGGCCCCGCGTCAGCGAACAAGTCGACAATCCTCAACACAGCCGTGAACCCGTTCAATACCGCTATGAAGTCCAACACTTTACGCTTGGAATATGATTTCTCCTCGTAGAATATAGCGCGGGAGTCTGGGTGTGTCTTGGATCTCCTCAGGTTGCCAAGAGCGTGGACTCTGTAGTAATAAAAATATGGTTGAGTAATAGAAAAATCCGCGCTTCGTTACCATTTTGGTTAAGGCAGGTTTCCCAAAAATTCTAGAAAAATATATTATGATGAAAATATTAACAGTACATGGCAAGGCATTTACACGAGCAGGTACTCACTTGGCCAAAAGTCTTTCCAAGTCTGGTAGCGTGGTCAAGATATTCTTGGCGTCTTGGCAGATCTCTTGATTTTCAAAAAGAACTTTCACTGCCTCTTGTCGCTCCCGAATCACAGACAAATTGCAACTTGGTGAGCATACCCATTGATACAGTAACCTAAAACATAAGTAACTTGGCTTTATTGTATACTTAGGGTCAGGTCAGTTGGTAACATTTCGGCAGGCAAGGACGGTATAGATAGATCCTTTATTGTACACTGTTTATTCTTTATTGTACACTGTTTATTCTTTATTGTACACTGTTTATTCTTTATTGTACACTGTTTATTCTTTATTATACACTGTTTATTCTTTATTGTACACTGTTTATTCTTCATTGTACAATAAAGTAAACGAAAATGGAAATAATGTATAGGTGGCAATGTAAAGGCGAGCCGCATATTGATTGAGTACAGAAAATAGATGGACTTATCTATAATAGAGCTATCTCTTCCAGACAGATGTTAGGATTTCCATTTACAAATCTGCTCATTTCTATTAAAATAACCAATAAATACTAACTACATAGACTAACATTCAAACTAAATTGAAAATATGATAGATGTAAGATCATAAAAGGTAAGCAATATTCTGTTCGAAGTGAACTTTTATTCATATTTAAGTAAATCCATACCTTTTCCCCATAGCTGTTGAACAGAAATTCAACCTGTCATACAAGCAGCCCTCATCCTGGACAATTCTCAAATTTCTAAGTGTTATAGCATCCAAAACCATCGTGCTTCCGCCTGTCCATTGATTTTCGACCTTACTGTCCTCACATACGGTGCTATTTAAAATGTCGGGTGGCGCATACTCAGTGAACTGGGACATGCCTAGTATCTGTATGTCTAACAGGCAGTCTGTTAGGTAGGCAACACAGCCGCCTAATGCTTTCACTGCGAGGTAACAATTAGCTGCCGGAGTCAGACCTAAGGCGTCCCCTGAAATAGTATATATATATATACATAATTGAGTTGTTCATGGTATATTATACAATTTTCAAATTCACACTGTAAATATTACTTATTGACATTGTTAATTTTTACACTACAATTATTTATATTTCCATAATATAATCATGATTGTCAATTAATATTTGTTGTTGGTTGTATTTATCACATCAGTGTTGTCAGTATTGAAGATTGTATGTGTGTTGCCAGTAGGATACGTAACAGTGCAACTAAATATGGTTGCCATATATCACACATGTTGCCATATTTTCTAATTGTAATAATAATAAAAAAACAATAACAGTATAAAAATATGTTTAGGATTTCTCACCCAAATCTGAACTTGTTAATTTATGTCAAGTCTCATATAAAATTCAAAATTATTTTATAAGAAAATGTAGTAAAAATAAAGTACAAACCATCATGCAAAAACTGCTTAATCCCCTCCGGCCAGTCACCATCAGCATTAGTCTTGTAATATTTCTCTGCCAATATCTTGAGTGTATTTTCAGGCGACCACATCGCAATGGGCTCGCGTCTGGCGTTGTGGCAATGTGTACTTAGCAGTTTACTGGTCCGACCTGTCTTTGTTTTGCGGTCGAAGATTATCTGGAAATGTTATATCTTTTTAAACTATCCCTGCTATCTGCCTTTTCGTATTTGGCCGTTGGTTTTTTTGCATGTAAACTCCAGCTAATTTCATCATGCATGCCCATTGGCCATAATAATTATATCAAAAATATTTTCTTTCAAACTTGGAGATCAACCCGTGTTACAAGGCCTCTGGCACGTTAAGCCGTCGGTCCCGGTTGTTATCGATAGATAACAGTCGTTAAACCTAGTCGGTGGCCCTTTGGGCGGTTTGACAACATCCGACACGGGTTGGCCACTAACCCGTATCTCCACCAATCCGCATTGGAGCAG
>DWQL01000401.1:0-15574 GCA_018231265.1 Noctuana haematospila | reverse complement strand
GAAGGTAAAACAAGTAAAGAAATCTACTTATTACCTGGCGCAGATGCCCCAGCTGGTTTTACAGATTCTACCTTCGATGGTGCTGCACCAAAAATAAGTGTAGCAGCAGGAGAATTCATTGGTGACTATACATTAAAAGTGAAAGAAAAAGCTGAAACAGTTGGAACAAAAACCACGTATACTTACCGCTATGCTTTTGAAAAAGGCGGCGTTTTATATCATGCAAGTGGTATTGATGGATTCGTGCGTGATGCTACAAATAAAATTAAAGTAAAATCAGGTACTCCAGCTCTTAGCTATGTATCGTTAGAATACAATGCTGCTGAGGAAAAAGCATGGACACAAGCACCAATTTATGCGCCAACATTCACACAAGATGGTACGTTGATTTGGAATGCACCTGCAGCAACAGGATTAAATAATATCCAAATTTCATTTAATAACATTACAACTGATCCAACTGTCGCTGACAAATGGTATTTCAACGCTGCTGATGGTTACTTCTACTACACAAGTGTTGTAAACCCAGGAGTAAATACAACACAATTGATGGATGCAGTTAAATTACTGGGAACAGCTGGTAATGAATATAGTAAATTGATCTATGACTTAACTGTAAAAGGCCAAGGTATTGCAGCATACAAAGACGCTGTTGATGACTGGTTGCCAGCAGGTATCAATGATTCTTTAGCGACAGCTTTAAAAGATCTAGTACCAGCTAAATAATTGAAAATAGCTATCTATTTTGAGGGGGAAAAAGGATGAAAAGAAAATACAGGGAGAACAAGTGGTTATGGGTGGGGTTCCTCCTACTAATTAGTTTATCACTTACCTTAAAACCTGTTGAAGTAAACTCTGAATCCAACCTTCCCCCAGGAATAGTGGCTGGTGATGATCAAGGTATTAAAATAAAAAATGACGGACAATATCTCGTTGATATTCGAGATGTTGCACCAGGTAAAAAATGGTCTACCAAAATCACGATCATCAACATAGAAGAAGATATCCCTTATCACTTAACCATGAATGTCAGTAAACCGACGCTTATAGAAGGCTCGTTAGATTTATCTGAAGCGATTCAGATGACCTTGATTTACGATGGGAAAATAATTTACACTGGACCGTTATCAGGTGTAAGCAAAACGCTAAATCTACAAGATAAATCAGCCCCACTAAATCTAGGGACATTCAAAGGGGGCGACACCAAGATGTTGGAAGCCCAATTTGAGCTAGATGGCAAGTCGTATACTAATAGAGATTTTTTTAAAAAGAATATAGTGGAAAATATTTGGCAGTTCAAAGCAGTCAAAACAACATTACCAGATACTAAAGAGCCAGAGCAACCAGACAAACCTTTTCTTGAAAAACTAGTAAGTAAGTTAAGTCTACCAAATACAGGGGAAGAATGGCGTAATGCTCTACTTTTTTCATGTATAGGCTTATTTTTAGTATTGGTTTCATTATTGATCATCAAACATAAAAAACAGGAAAAAAAACCATATAAACAGAATAAAAAATTGTAATTGGATTTTTTAGAACGATCAAATGATGGGAGGCGGTACAGCATGAAAAAAAATAAGCACAATCTTGGTAAAAGAAAGAAACCAAGCAAAAAGCAAAGAGCAAAAGTAAACACAAAATGGATCATCGCTGTAAGTACATTTCTCTTTTCTGGTTTGATGGTTCTAGGAAGTACATATGCTTGGTTTGTCTCTGAAGATAGTGAGCTCAATCATTTTGTTGGTTCAAGATTATCTGCTGAAATCATAGAAGAATTTGAACCTAATTTTGAATGGCAACCAGGTTTAGCAACAAAGAAAGTGATTCAAGTTAAAAATACTGGAAATATTCCGGCGTTTGTACGAATCAGTTTATATGAATACTTATTGACTTTCAAAATAGATATTACAGATCAAACGGGGAATGGTAATCTAGCCATCGCATCACAAGAGGTGCTGCCAACTGTTGATCAAAAAAATACAGCATCATGGCAACCAGCAGTTAACGTTGGCGGAACATATTTATATGACGGCCAACAGTTGATTGCTGAAAAAGCAATCGTTCCTAATGTACTTACAGGAACCGAAATGTATAAATTTAAAGAGAGTGCTAGAGAAAAGACAGATCTGCGTTGGTTTCAGTTAAACTTTCCAGATAACGTCTACGATGTTGCACCCGCAAAAGGAACAAAAAATTATTGGTTCTATCAAGACGGATACTTTTATTATTCTGAATTACTGGCACCAAATGAAATAAGTGCGCCGGTAATGAATAGCGTACATTTGAGTCCGAGTGCGCCAAATCGATTTAAAGGTTCTTTATATCAACTAAATCCGATGATGGATGCTCATGATACCACGAAAGGACTGTTAAGTTCCTGGAATATTGGCAATTCTGGTGATCTATATAACATGTACCATGGGCGCTTAAATGATTAAAAGAAGAGTCCTCAATATGGAAAAATCAAAAGGATGTGAAAAAGTATGTACGCACTAGGAGTACTTTCGGCTAACCAAACGATACAAGAAAGCGAAAAAAAAAGGCTTTTTACTGATTTTGATATTTCAATCTATGATTTAGAAAATGTGGACATAGATTCTCTTCAAGGAATCATTCTTCAAAAAAATGAACAGATTCAAATCGAAAAATTATTTCAATGGCTAATCAAAGTCCGAGAAAGTCCGTTAAAACCAATCTGGATTTTGACAAATGAACCATTAGGAGAAGAAAAAATCATCTATTTGAAATTAGGCGTCACTGGCTTTTTATTAGAATCAGACACGTTTGATGAAATCGCTTGGACGATAAAAAATGGATTACTTTGTATGGCTGTAGAAAAAGAGCGCGGCTTTTGTTTAGATCCATCGAGCTTTACTGTGTTGATTTCCGATACAAAGCTCGTTCTAACCAAATTGGAATATATGTTATTAGATTATCTATATACATCAGGAGATAAAGTTCGGACCTATGAGGAAATTGCTCATTATCTATGGGAAAAAGAAACAGTACCACCAAAATATCGTGTAGCGAATTTAATTTTTCACATACGACAAAAAATAAAGACGATCGATATCAAATATGCTGATGTTATTAAAACAGTTCGTTCAAAAGGTTACAGACTGAATCTGCCGGATGAATCTATCAATAAGTAAATAAAACGCTAACTGCACAAATTATCAAGAGTGATAACTTAGTGGTTTGAAGTCTTTAAATGTCTGATAAATAGTAATTAAGCAACCAAAAAGGAGTGGATGGCACGTGAAGAAAAAGCAGAAGACCAAAAAGTATTTAAGTATCAAACAATTTTGCTTATTTACAGGATTTTTGGTAACGATTATCTGTCTTTCCTTTGGTTTATATCAAACATACGCAGCCTTGACAGATAGTGATCTAAAGCAGAATGAATTTAGAGTTGGGAACCTTAAAACTTCGATAGAAGAAGAATTTGACCCACCCGCAATTTTTGAACCCGATAAAGAATATTTAAAAAAAGTCACGATAAAAAATACCGGAGAACAGGAAATTTTTATTCGAATTTTGGCATTACCCGTACTTACTAAAGCACAAGCGAATGGTTCTCTCACGCTATTACCTGCAACGGTTGACGGACCAACTCCAGTCTTGAGTATTGATTATAATTTGACTGATTGGACCAATGGAAATGATGGTTATTTTTATTACAAGAAGAAGCTGTTAAAAGGGGAAACGACAACAAATTTATTCACTAAAGTGAAAATGAATCAAGTGAATATTACTGAAGAATATGAAGGTGTCTTGTTATCCTTTGAAGTCAAGGCAGAAGGAATCAGTACGACAAAATTTGCTTATAGAGATGCTTGGTGGAGTGGCCAAATACCTGCAAGCAAGCCACTTTTAGATGTGGATAATTTATTGGAAAATCAAACGATCAGTGAATAGCAAGAAAATTCTAAGAGGTAGAGAAGAGGTGCTATTTTGAAAAAAAAAGAAAACAGGCACGTAACGTTTTTTAAATGGTTTATGCTTATTTTTTGCTTGATTGGCTCTATTTATGCAGCGCAATCCTCACTTTCATATACTAATGCTCCAGTTAAGGCAGCTCAAAAAACTGACCTGCAGCCCGGACAAATAAAATTAAGTAAAACAGCTGAACCTGTAGCTGGTATGGTCAATCAATGGGATATCACACTTCGAATCGAAGGCCGCAACCAATTCCCACCACCCCCGACAGATGTTGTACTGATCATTGATACATCGGGAAGTATGAAAGATAACGATCGAATGGTCAAAGCTAAAATGGCAGCTGAAAAGTTTGTAAATATGGTTTTACGGAAAGATTATGATAATAGAATTGCTCTGATCACTTATAGTTCAGAAGTAACAAATTATACATTTAATGAAAGTGGTTGGAGTGATCAATTTGTCGATCCAACCCATAAAGGATTATTGATTGATAAAATCAAGGAATTAAAGCCGGAAGGTGGAACATTTACTCAATCTGCAATAAAGTCTGCTACGGAAGTAATTGCTAAAGCATCCGGAAGTAAAAGAAATATCGTTTTGATTTCAGATGGTGTGCCAACGTTCAGTTATCCACCAACTGAGCCATATAACCAACTAATCGGTATGGAAGAATACAACGTTCAATCTGGCTATACCTACTATGAAAGTGTTAAAACGATTCCAAAAGGAAAGTTCAATTATAACAAAATATATGGAAATGGTGCAGAAGGACGATATCGTTATGGTGCATTTGCACCAGATTATGAACAAATGCCGCCAAATTCAACAAATCGCTTAATGGCAAATCATGCCCATAGTGCAATAGCAGAAGCATCGATTGCAAAAAACGAGAAAATGGCAAATGGGGAGAATTTAGTCACGGATTTTTATACGATCGGTGTGGATATGGATTCGACTTCCTCAGATGATGGTATTGTTACCGGAAATAAGACCTTGAAAGAAATTGCGACTTCCGAAGATAAAAGTTTTGCTGCAACAGCGGACAATTTAGAAGATATCCTGAGTGGCATTGCTGGAGAAATCGTAGGAGCAATCAAATCAGGCTTTGTTGTTGATCCGATGGGAATAGGATTTGAAATGAATGGAGCAGTCCAAGCAACGCAAGGAACAACCGAGATCAAGGATGTCAATGGGCGACCAACTATCAATTGGAATGTCGGAACACTAAAAACGCCAGTTTCGCTTGATCCTGATGAAGATGTTATGTTTGCTGAAATAAAGTACCGTATCAACGCAGACGATGAAGTATTGAAACCGAATATCATTGGTGCAAATGGATTAGCAGAAACGAATGGGCGAACAACGATTGTTTACAAAGACTACAATGATGTTATGAAACAAGGCGATTTTATTGTGCCTAAAGTCAAGCCGATTATCGTTAGTTTGCAAAAGAAACTACAAAATGAAACAGGTACGGAGATAGAGGATCGAACAGAATTGTTTGATTTTAAATATGGCGAGGATCAATACACAATAAATGATCATTTTTCTCTCTATTCAAATGAGGTCAAAAAAATTGTTCATCCGTGGAAAGCCAATCAAGACTATGGTGTGGAAGAAATACTAAAAGCGAACCAAGACTACGAAACAACGATTGATATCAATGGCTTAACCAAGATCGGTTTAAAGAGTAGCTTTAAATTTGCAACAACAGTGGATGCTTACGCACATCAGCAAATTATTGTGACAAATAAAAAAATTCCAGAAAAGAAAACAGTTAGTTTAAATATTCGACAAGCTGTACTTAAACTAAATTCAGAGTTAGTTATACCATCAAAAGGATTTTATCGCTCTGTGATCGATGAGACACAGCAAAACTTGAACTTAATTTCTGGAAGTACAACTAAGGATTCTGCCGCTGAAGTAGTACAAAATCTCTTTACAAAATATGAAATTACCTTAACAAAACAACAAAAGCAACTCAAAGTTGTAGACGTAATTCCAGAATACTATACGTTTTATGGTTATATTGCCACAACGACGAATTTAGATTTAAATAAAACACATATTTCCAGTAATACAGCTAGTTTGATCAAGAACAATGAAGCTATTTTAGATTACCAAAAAGAAAATGAATACTGGCTAACGATATTCATCACACCTAAGTTGGGGGAAGATAGTAATGGAGAACTCATTATTTCACCAAGACCCTACAGTTGGGATTACAAGGTTAACAAATTTGGATCCTAAGTGTTATAAAAAACAAATAATCAGCAAGTAATCTTATTGTTTTTCAATACTTTTCTGTATTCTTTGACTGTTGCCTGATAGTCTAACGTTTCTAAAATAGATAAATAGTTAGTGATGTGAGCGTTGACAGCGAGTTTTTGACTAGTCGTCTTAGCAATTTCATAGTTTAGGCTGGCAATGATCTTTTCAAATAGTCGGTAATCCGTTTGCGCATTTTCTTTGGCTAAGGTTGAAAAAATTAGTGTATTTTCATAATCTTGACAATTTAAGCATAAGCCAGAAAGATTTAGGTAAATCCGTAATTTGATATCTTGATACTGTTCCAAAGTGCTGAGTGTGTCGATTTTTTTTCCAACTAAAGTTCCTAAGGCAATTGCTTCAGAAAGTTCAAAACAATATAAAGAATTATTGAGTAATTTTAATTCATAGAGATACCATTTATCGATGCCAATTAAATATTGTTTGATTGGGTCCATTAGCTCTTTCAAACAGTCGATAGTGTCAGACTCTGACTGCTCTAGGTTTAAGAGTGCCATTGCCTGTGTAATTAAGTTCAGGTGGTAATATTTTTTATTTTTTGTTGTACTATATAGCGTTTGTGATTGCGCAATAAGTGACGTTAGTTGTTGCTTATCTTTTTTAAAAACAGCTTGGCTTAATTGGTGATATAAGTGATTTTCGGTTGGAAATACTTCAGGATCTAGGGCATACAGGAATTCGTCAACAGAGATGAAAAGTCTCTCCAGTATCAGTAAAAATTTGTCAAAAGATGGCATGCTGGTATTTGTTTCGATCAAATAATAGGCTTGCCGAGTAATGATGCCATCATAAATATCTTTTTGGCTGAGCCCTTTTTCCTGTCTAATATTTTTTAATAACGTTCCATAATGGTTCAAAATAGTGCTCCTCTCTAATCGTAAAGAATAATTTACCTGATGAAAAAAGTTGCAATGCTTATGTTATTATAGCAAAAACATTAAATAACCAACGAAAAATCAAACATTTTTTTATATTTTATAATTTTTTAAATATCTTTCAGGATTGGAGAGGAGTTGAGTAAGATGATTAAATTATTTATTTGGTTTATTACATACTAAAGAAGATTGCACAAGGGTTAGAAAAATCAAAATTGTTAGGAGAGCTTTTTTATATGAAACAGAAGATTAGCTATTTATTTTTTTCATTCGTTTTCGTCTTATTGACTTTGGGGGCCTTAGGTGGAAAGCAAGCTGAAGCTGTTCAGGGTAATGCATCATGGTCAACAGGATCAAGTGTGAATAGCCAAATGGGAACGGCTTTTACAAATGATTACCTGTCAAATGTTCAAAATAATCTTTTGACACCATCAAGTGCAACATCACGCTTTTTTGCTCCAGTATCATGTGGCGGCATTCAAGTAATTAAATATGATGAACGCACAAATGCACGATTGTCAGGAGCACAGTTTACCATTTATGACCGCTGGGGTCGAGCAGTTCAAGTGATTCAGACGAATTACAATGGGATTGCAGAAACAAGATCCTTACCACTTGGATATTATTCTATTAAGGAAACGAAAGCACCGACTGGTTATCAACTAGAAACAAGTGCTTTGAGTTTCAGTATTCTTAGAGCAGGACAATTTATCTGTATCACTAAATGTAATAAACCGTTACCGACTCAAACTGGCAGTCTTAAAGTCAATAAAGTTGGTGAAAATAACCAAGCCTTAGCTGGAGCCGTTTTCGATGTGTACAATGCGAATAATCAATACGTGGGAAGAATCACGACAAATGCTAACGGAGTAGCCACATTAGGGAATCTACCATATGGCACGTACAAATTAATCGAAGTTCAAGCACCAGCTGGGTATGAATTAGATGCAACACCGAAGTATGTTACGATTTCTGCTTCCTCACCAGGAAGAGTAGCTAGTATTACGATTTCAAATAAAAAAGTAGTAAAAACTGGAACGATTGAAGTAATTAAAAAAGATGAGTCTGGCAAGTTATTAGCTGGAGCAAAATTCTATGTTCTAAACAGTAAGAATGTCTATGTAGGACAAATCACAACAGATGCCAATGGCGTTGCAACGTTGGCAAACCTACCTTATGACACATACGTATTACTGGAATATGAAGCACCAGAAGGCTATGAATTAGATCAAACGTTAAAATATGTTACGTTGTCTGAGAGTAGTCCGAACGGTAAAGCAAGTATTACTGTTGTGAATAAGAAGAAAATCACGACTGGCGCACTTGAAGTAATCAAAAAAGATGAAGCCGGCAAGTTGTTAGCTGGAGCAGAGTTTGAAGTTCGTGATGCCAATGATAAAGTTGTTGGAACTATTACAACAGATGCCAATGGGATTGCGACATTGAAAGATTTACCATTTGGCACATATAAAATAATTGAAACAAAAGCACCAGAGGGGTATGAGTTAGACGCAACACCAAAAACAATTACAATTTCCAAAGGTGATCCAAATGGGGTAATCAGTATCACCATTGAAAATAAAAAGGCTAAAACAACTGGAAATCTTGAGGTAGTCAAAAAAGATGAAGCTGGAACACTTTTAGCTGGGGCTGAATTTGATGTGTATAACGAGAAAGATGAGCTAGTTGGTAAAATCACAACAGATGCCAATGGCGTGGGCCAATTAAATGACCTACCGTACGGCACTTATAAGTTAATCGAAACAAAAGCACCAGAAGGCTTTGAATTAGACGCAACACCAAAAACAATTACAATTTCGAAAGATGATCCAAACGGTAAAGTTTCAATTAATGTAATCAATAAAAAAACAGAACCGATCACTGGTTCTTTAAAAATCACGAAATATGTCAAGGATTCAGATCCAACGGTTTATTTAGAAGGTGCAGTCTTTGAAATCTATGACAATAATAATCAACTGATTGGGACACACACCACAGATGTCAATGGAGAAATCCTTTTAAATGATTTAGAACCAGGTAAGTATTATGTGATTGAAGTTGAAGCTCCACCAGGTTATGAACAAGACGCCACTTTCTACGAAGTGATGGTTGAATCTGGAAAAATAGCTGAAATAAGACATGCGAATATCAAAAAAGAAAACTTGGGCGGATTGAAAATTACCAAATATGCCAAAGATAAATTCGGTTTTGAAACAGATATAGTCTTACCAAATGCTGAGTTTGAAGTGAAGGATTCAGCTGGAACGATTCATAAAGGCACGACCGATACTCAAGGAGAACTTTTCTTCCCAGATTTACCGATTGGAGAAGTAACCATCACTGAAACGAAAGCACCAGATGGCTATAAAATCGAGGTAGCCACTCAAAATACAAAAGTTGTTGCAGAGACAATCACAGGAGTAACATTTTATAATCCACCTAAAGAGGAATTAGGTCGTGCCTTAGTTTATCTTTCAAGTAACGATGCGAAACAAGCCCTACATGGCCTGGAATATAGCATCACCTGTGCGGAAGGTGCAGCGTTTGAAACAACAGTTGTTACCAATAAATTCGGACAAATCAGCACTTACTTGCCACCAGGTGAATATGAAATAGAACCTGTTGTAAAAGGATATTCGACCACTTCTAAAGCAACTAGCTTTAAAATTGAAGCGAATAAATTCACTATTATTAGATTAACGATTTAAACAGGATTCAAACACACACAATTGTTTTAAGATAGATTGTTTACACAACGATCTATTTTAAATAGATGATAATAAAAAGTGCACATTTTATTATCCAAAAACTATTTGGGAGGAATACACACTATGAACAAACAAGCTGAGAAAAAAGTTGGAAAATCTTTTGAAGAATTAACACCAGAAGAAATGAATAAAGTTCAAGGAAGCTTCGGTTGGAGCTGGTCTTCATCATCATCTTCATCATCATCAAGAAGCTGTTACTCTACAAGATGTAGCTATAGCTGCTGCTCTTCAAGATGTTGCGGATGGTAATTTAAAATAAGCGAGTTGCTAGACGAGGTCCTCTTGATAGGTGCCTTGTCTAGCACTTGTTTTTAACTAAAGAAATTTTACATAAATAAAGGGATAAAAGGAGTTTGGCATGAGTCTTAAAAATTTGGCGAAAGCAACATCGATCCGACAACGATATGATGTGTTAACAGAATATTATTTAGAGAACCATACGTCTTATTCTGAAGGAAATCTAGAAAATTATCATAACTGGCGTAAGCGACCTACAACGGTGACAGGCGAACGCTTTCAGGAGATTTTAGCTTCATTACAATTGACCGAAGAAGGCTTTGACTTAGCGATAAAGGAACTGACTGTAGATGAAAAAGCCTATATTTCAGCGGCTATTTATAACGAAAGCTGGGTAAAAACAACTAAACTGATTTTAGCGCAAGAAGATCGTTTAGTTGGGGATGTTTTAGACGAAAACAAAGCGAATTTCACGTATGCCTTACGTCTGCACATTGATTATTTTGAAAAACAACTAGAGCAAATCGTAGCAGACTTTCCAGAAGTTCAAGTTCAGGAAAGTGCCTTGACAGACTATATTGGTGAAGTAATCAATCGCTTTATGGACATCGGCTTACGAACTTTTGTCTATGATTTACATGTGGAGAAAGAGCAGTTGTCATTTTCAGAAGCATTAGATGACAAGGAAGGATTTCAGCACTATTTAATGGCTCGTTTTGATACACAAGAAAAGCTGGTCGAATTTTTTGACCACTATCCAGTCTTGACCAGGCTTTATGCTGAAACGGTTGATTTTCAATTGATTAATTTTCGAGAATTGATGCAAGCTCTCTTTGAGAGTGGATCAGAATTGAATCGAGTATTCCAAGTAGAACAACCTATTTCTCTCACAGGGTTAAAAATGGGGGCAGGCGATTCACATGATCAAGGGAAATCAGTAGCGATTCTAACGTTCAGTAATGAAATTAATGTTGTTTTCAAACCTAAAAATTTGATGATCGGTGAGCGTTTTGATCATTTTGTTCAAGAAGTGAATAAAATGGAACCAACATTTGATTTTTATTTGACCACAAAAATAGTCAAAGAAAATTATACCTTTGAAGAATGCTTGATCTATTCTGAATGTTTGACGCAAGACGAAGTGACTCATTATTATCGCCAATTTGGTCAAACGGTTGCTTTAGTTTATTTATTGAACGGAAACGATTTTCATTTAGAAAATGTACTTGCTTTTGGGCAATATCCTGTGTTGATCGATCTTGAAACAATTATTCAAAATCATTTTCCGATGCCAGATAGTGAAAATGCAATCGTGAAAGTAATGCAGGAAAATGGTGAATCAGTAGTCATGAGTGGCCTGGTACCTATTTATTTATTTGAAGAACGGGCGGAAGCAGATGTTGAGGGGGCGACCAAAGGGATTCAATTAAGTGCTTTAAGTGGCGGAGAGCAAAAATTACCCTATAAAGTCCTAAAATTAGTTAATTTTGATTCAGTCAATATGCAGTTTAAGTATCAAGAACATATTACGGATGCAGCTGAAAATATCCCTTTATATAAGGGTGAGAAAGTTGATTTTGTTCCTTATATCGAAACCATCATTGCTGGTTTTAAAGAATTCTCAGCATTTGCTATGAAAAATAAAGAAACCTTAGCCTTTTTAGCGGAAAAGACTTTTTCCGATTGTCTTGTTCGTAATGTGATCAAAACCACCCAAAGCTATGGTGATTTGTTAGATTACTCCACCCATCCTACTTGTATGGTCGACTATATCGAGCGGGAGAAACTCTTTGAAAATCTGTGGATGCATGGCTATTCTAACTCAAATCCAGTACCTTACGAAGTCAGAGATATGCTACAACATGATGTACCAATTTTCTTTAATCCAACTAGCACAAAAGATTTAATGGCTAGTCAAGGTGAAATTATCAAAGATATGTATCAAGAAAAAGCGATTGATCTCGAAGTACAACGTTTAAGAAACTTCTCAGAGCTGGAAGAAAAAGAACAATTAGATTATCTAAAAACATCCTTTGGATTATATCATTCGACGGACTTACAAGAAAAAACAATTCCATTAAATGAGCAAACCCATCAAATAAACTTTTTAGATGGTGCAACAGCTGTAGGTGAAGCTGTACTTGAAGCAGCTTTTTTAGGAGAAGAATCGATTGCTTGGAAAGACATTGAAGAAACGACTCCAGATAATTATGTGGTCAACGTTATGAACGAAAATTTTTATGATGGCATTACTGGGATGTATCTGTATTTTAGTGAACTGTATCATATTACTAAAGACCAAAAATTCCAAAAACCGTACGAGTTGGCAGAAGCCTTAGTCTTAAAATTGGAAGAGGATTATGTCGATAGTATTTCAGCATTTTATGGTTCTTTTGCCGCAGTCTATCCATTGCTTTATACCTATCAATATAATCATGTACCGAAATTATTAGAGACAGCCGAATCGATTGCCAATGAGTATATGGAAAGATACGAAAATGAAAACGTTGAGAGTTATGATTGGAATGGTGGTACAGCTTCAATCATTAAAGTTTTTGTGCATCTGTATCAACAAACCAATAAAAAAGCTTATTTTTTGTTTGCTAAACAATTACTTTTAGATCTAGAACTTGCTCAAATAACTCAAGGTGGTTTTGCGCATGGTTATTCAGGTGTAATTCATGCAGCAAATAGTCTATTAAAAATCGAGAACGATCCTGAAATCACATTGATTATTAAAACATGTTTAGTCAAAGAAAGAACGACTTTTGATCCTGTCAAAAAAGGCTGGTTGGATCTCCGTCCTACACCGCCTATGATCAATGATTTATGGTGTTATGGTTCAACAGGGATTGGTTTAGCCTATTTAGATTTATGGAATAGCGGATTTGAAGATGCTCGTTTAGCGGAAGAAATTCAAATTGCCGCAGGGCGACTGATCAACCAGCAAAAAAGAGATGATTGCTTATGCCATGGGAACTTTGGAGATCTAGAGTTTTTGATTGAATATAGCAAAACAGACTTGGCGACAAAACAACAAAAAGAACAAATTAGATCGAAAGTGCAACAAGCCCATCAAAAAATTCAGGATGAACAGTATACCTTTGAAGGCTTGCCGACGATACCTAAATATGGACTGTTCACAGGTCTAGCTGGTATTGGCCATGAACTTTTACGAATTCATAATGCTGATCAAGCTGCAGGCATACTAACGTTAGAACTACCGATGTAAAAGGAGGAAAGCATATTGACGAAAAAGATACCATTTACTGAACAAAGCGAGCATAGTGAATGTGGATTAGCTTGTACAGCGATGGTTTTGAATTATTATGATGACAATGTAACGCTAAGTCATCTTCGAGATGTCTATGGCGTACCAAAGGGTGGTAACACTCTAACAAATCTGAATCAGATTTTACTAGATCGAGGAATTGAAACAAAGGCTATTCGTGTGTTAGATTTAGAGATTTTAGAGGAACAGACAACACCAACAATTTGTTTTTGGGAAGAACGTCATTATGTTGTGTTGGAGAAATTAACAGCTAAAGAAGCCACGATACTGGATCCAGCAAGTGGACGAAAAAAAATCAAACGAGCTGAATTTCAAGAAAGCTTCTCTAATATTGCCTTGATTATAACGGATGTTGATGTAACGATCACACAACGAAAAAAACAAAAAAATGCAACGTGGACGATCTTAAAAAATATTTTAAGTGATCAAAAAGCAAAAGTTGCTCTATTTATTGCGTTGACGTTATTGATTCAAATGGTAACAATTGCGATTCCGAGATTAACCCAAACGATTATTGACAATTCAACAGCAGCTGTCTCTAACATCTTTCAAATAGGTTCAACGATCGCGATTCTTTTTATTGCGTATTACTTATTACAAGTTGCCAGAGGGTTAGTTTTAATTGTTCTAGAAAACTTATTTGATTTAACGCTGATGAAAGCTTTTATGAAGAAAATCATTCATTTACCACTACGCTTTTTTGTTAACCGTTCAACAGGTGACTTGATTTTCCGTGCTAACCTCAGCGTGATTATTCAGCAAATCATGAGTCAGCGGATGTTAACGATCTCAGTAGATTTCTTATTTGTTTTCATCTATTTGATTTTAATGGTCAATTTATCCGCTAGTTTAACGCTGATTGCTATTTTCGGTGCATTTTTGATGGGGGCAATTTCAGTTGTCAATTCTAAACGAGTTCAAAGCATCACCAATAAAGAATTGATTGCTCAATCTAAAGTTCAACGGATCTTAGTAGAATTATTTGAAGGAATGGAAACCGTTAAATCATCAGGATCCGAAAATCAATTTTATTCAAAATGGCGACAGGAATTCAAGAATCAAATCATGCTGCGAGCAGAGAAAAATCGCTTTTCAACTTGGGTCAGAACGATCCAAACATCGATTCAATTTATTTTGCCAATCATATTGATTTATGTGGGGCTATTTCAAGTAACCAAAGGCCAAGTAACATTAGGGGAACTAATCAGCTTCAACGCATTATCAGGGGCTTTTATCGCACCGATCGTGACCGTTTTTGATTCTTATACAGAGTTTTTACTACTACGTTCTTATTTCGGTAAGTTAAACGAAATTTTAGAAGCTAAGGAAAATCCTCGTCTAGCAATCGAAGGCGAGAAAATAGCTGCGATCGATTCTGTGACAGTTGAAGATGTATCATTTAAGTACAGTTATTTTGAGGAAAATATTTTGCATTCAGTTTCTTTTAAAATTGAACCTGGCGATAAAGTGGCTATTGTTGGGAAAAGTGGTTCAGGTAAAAGTACCTTATTAAAATTGTTGGCTGGTTTGTATGATACCACGTCAGGTCAGATCAAATTCAACGACATTGACTTAAAACAAATTGATGATCGTTCATTAAAAAATTGTATTAGTATCGTTAATCAAAAACCGACGATTTTTAATGCATCCTTATATGATAATATCGTTTTGAATCAGGACGAGGCAACTGATGAACGAGTGGAACAAGCGATTTTTGATTCTAGAGTAGACGAAATCATTATGAATTTGCCATTAGGCTTGGAAACACAAATCTCTGAAGGCGGAATGAATTTATCTGGTGGACAGATGCAACGAATTTCAATTGCACGGGCTCTGGTAAAAGAAACCAGTTTACTATTGATGGATGAGCCAACAAGTTCACTAGATAATATTTCTGAAAACTTTATTATGAATCGATTGAAGACGTACGATTTTACTTGTATCATCGTGGCGCATCGTTTAAATACGATCAAACATTTTGACCGGATTCTAGTGATGGATCAAGGGGAAATCGTGGAAGAAGGAACGCATCAAGAGTTATTGGCGTTAGAAGGGTATTATCATTCGATCTATTTTGATCCGATGAATGTCACATAAGTGAGCATTGCTTGAGATACAAGTAGAATAAGGGGGGAAAATAAAATGGCAGTTATTGGCTATATGCGTGTCAG
>DWQL01000400.1:0-15578 GCA_018231265.1 Noctuana haematospila | reverse complement strand
TTGGATGGGTGACCGCTAGTGGCAAATTTCATGCGCGCTTCCGTGCTTCGGAGGGCACGTTAAGCCGTCGGTCTCAGCAGCGTGGTGGAGTATGCTCCAGGCCTTCCTCGATTGTGGGGAGAGACCCGTACAGGCAGGAGACAGACACAGTAATGCAAAATAAATAGTGCTCCTTGGCATCATTTTTGGCTTAAAATGTCATGGAAGTTGTACCGTACCAGCCATTATTTCACACAGTAAAGCTTGTGTTGGATTCTTGCGTTTCTATTGGTACGTTGCCGATGCTGGAGGTACTTTAAGGCAACCTTCACATAACATGTCTCTATCATCTCAGTAGCACGAGCAACGATGTATCTATTTATGGCCTCAGACAGGACCTCTCCTATTTGAGGTTGACTGTTGATATATGACCACTTAACATATGGGTTATAGTGACCACTTAACATTAGGTGGCTGCACGCTTGGGTGCTATACACACATATGTCGTAGAACGAGTTGTTACATGTACTTTACGAAATACACAAGTTGATATTGATTTTCACCATACATCAACCAGCATTGCACCTAGAAAGTAAGGACGGAACTAAAAGTGGATACGATTAATTGCTTATTTAATTATTCAAATTTATAATATATGTTTGGTATTCTGTTGGCATGTTATGAAATTCAATAATAAAAATATAGTTAACTCAATTATGTTTTTGATCTGATAAAACTTGTACTAGGCTACGCCACAAGTAATTTATAATAAGTACTATAAAATTTTCTTTATATTGTTATTGTCGTATTTTATTTATTAAAAAATAATATGAGTACTCACCATAATTTTTTACTTTGATGGTATGATAAGTACATAGTAAAAAAATGAGCAAGTCCCTTCATGCTTGTTTTTGTAGGATTATACAGAGATCTTTATCAATTAGGTACCTGCAAGGATGATTTACCATTTTTATGTTTTTATTTGGCTAAATTAAAAAAAAACATTAAAATAAGTGAAACAAAAATGATAAGCCTAAAATTCTTTAATATTGCAAGAAATCTGATACAATCAATTCATCAAAATAAATAAAATGTAATAAATAATCGCTTAAGTTAAATAAAATAAGGTTCGTTCTTGTTTGAATAAGGGTATTATAAATTTACATCGAGGCATGTATTACCAGGTAGGATTGCGAGGTATTACCTACTCTATCTTGTCTTGGTTGATTCTTATCTGGAGCCATTTATGAAGCTATAGAATTAAATAGGGAGAGTACTAGAGGCACACACATAATGGGAGCCACTCACCATTAAATAAAAATAAAATAAATAACGCTTCACACTCACACACACACACACATTTACATAGATACTTCACGGTGCTAATGAATGTGATAATTTAATTATTAATTAATTTTTATTTAAAGAAATTATGTAACTTAAAAATTTTCGGTCAAGCCAAAAAGTTCAAAATCGACATTTTTGATTTGATTTTGACAATGATTTGTTGTTGACAGTTTTGACATATATATATATATATATGCACAGATTGCACAGGTACTATGACAAAGACAAAGGCATGGCGTAGGTATTCATTTCGTTATTATTAACCATAGATACATACTTTATACCATAGATACATTAGTTTTCTTATCTGTACTACTGTTTGACAACAGTTCGTCATGTTGACATTGACGTTTGACACATGACGCATGTTTTGTTCCGTAAAATAAAATTTCTATTCATTCGCGCTCAATGCGTCTTGTATTGTGACGCGCTATGTTGCTGTGATCGTTGCTTTGTCTATGGGAGTGCTTGCTCGTATCGAATCGGTGGCAAAATATTTCATGTCCAGTGTTTTTATAGGAATTAAAACATTTCTCGTATGAAAGTGAATAAAATAAGCGTTTGAATATGGCGTTGGAGGGTGTTAAAAGTGAAAAAAGTGAGGAAAACAACGGTAATGTACCAGACGGCAAGGCGAATGGGATTGACAACAGAAGTAAACAGGTAAGCTTTTGGTACATTTTCGAATTTTTCGCAATTTATTTATTAATTTTCAGATGATAATTTGCTTTTATGGTATAAAAAGGTGTGATCTTTCTTTTATCTTTGTTTGTAGGTCTGAAGTATGTGTTTGTATACTTAATAATATAGTTAGTTATCAAATTAATGCTGTATGCCGCAGAAAAGCGAGTTTTCGCGCAGCTGAAATGCTGTATGGGGCGGGACCGGGACTTATTAGAAATAGGTGTCGTCAGGAATATGACCTATTTTAGTTTTATGTGTTGTTACCCAAATTACTAGCAGTCATTTGGCACACCTGCAGACCCTGCAGTCCATTTATTACATCCAATGCTATTGACCGTTTTTACTTTTTACATACAAGCGTTCAGAGAGAAATTATAACGCGTATTATTATCGAGATTACAATTTTTATTTCACGTTATTATAATATGTAAACTTATTGAAAAATGTGTAGGTACTGTTTTTCTTTCGCGATCAATAATATTATACTGAAAATATTAAAAGTTTAAGTTAACTTAAAAATCAAGTTAGGACACCAATAATTTGTTTTTAAATAATGGTAATTTAATTTTTGGAGGCTTATTAATATTAAAATTTATTTAAAATATTTCAATGTAGCTACCTACCTACTGTATCTATTTAATGTAGAAAAGTAGTGGAAACATAATGGAACCAGCTGCACTCCCAGTGGAGGCACCAAGGTTCAGTCCCCTTGGTAGGTATCCCCATGGTGTCTGTTGTTTTTTGACCTGCTAATATTTGTCCCTGCATCACATGCTTGCTACTAGACCTTATTCCTACCTATTTTTCTCATAGGCTTTCCATATCAAAGTAAATTAAATGTAAAATATCCTAGGAATAATAAAAAACTGTATTTGTATACACTTGATGAACGTCAAATAACACAGTACATAAAATAAATAAATAAATGAAAAATAAAAATATTTTTATTCATCATGAGGTAATTTTATTCATCATAATTTTTTACATGTTGCAAAATAATACACATCATGTCCTGCTGTATATTTTAAACATGTACATTAACATTAAAAAGAGGCTGCCCTTTTAAAAATAATTCTAAAATAGTGTTAAATACAATTTCATTAAGCTTTAGTGTCTAATATGGTTCCAAGGCAGGTCTTCTACCAATTACCCTGTAAAGTGTCGGATTAATTGACCTACTCTAGTGACCTAATTAGTAGCTTTACAAATAGGATTGTGTCATGCATTTGTTATTTTTATTGTTATCTTGAAAACTGGACACATACAATTTGTCATGTTGTCCCTTATATAATTAGCAAATTATTGTTGTTGTCAGTCCAGAACTTTGTAAGGAGAAATTAATGTAATTTTTGTTTTCAATTCTCCTCCCCCTCCCTGGATCAAAATGTTTGATAAAAAGTAAGAAATAAGAAAACCTTATTATTATAGCAATTCAATATCAAGAATTATTCCTATTTGAAACTGCACAAAACCTTACCTGTCTGTCTGTGGTTATAAATCAGCAATTATAATGTAGCTATGCTGAATGTTAACGTTTTTACGGCCATGACATCATCAACACTGTTTGCCAGGATTGATGGTATTGGCAGACCTTGCTACTGTAACAAGTACTGTGTTTTGTATATAAAATTACAGTGATTTTGTGTATTTTAGTATTATTAACAATAGAAGACAAAAAGAGTTGATTAAAACAAGTATTTATTTATAGTCTACTATATTGTTAAACTCACTAACAGGCTAAAGTTTTACTACGTAATTAATTAATCATTTGATTGATGTGACTTGATCACACTTGATTTTACAGTAGTGCAGAGAGCTTTTTTTGCTGGCTTCTTTTCTACTATCGAAGATTTATACTATCTAAGGAGATACATAAAGACATCTAAATTTTTTTTCGAAATCAGTTCAACGGTTTAGGAAAAGTTCAGAGTCAAACACACGAACAAAAGAATTGTATATTTAACTATTGATTGTATGTTAAAGCAATATAGTTGCTTAACAACCCATTCGTAATATAATAGTAATTGATGTACCAGTCTTAATGTTATGCAGATTAACAACACTACGTCATAAATATGGGGTTGGCTTGAAAAGTATGTCAGGTTGTGCATACGCGTACTTATGTCGGTTATGTAATCAAAGCATGAACGTGGAAAAACATAAGGTGGAATAAATCAGGTTTTTTGATTGCTTTTAACTTTACTCTAGATTTCAGAACAAAGCTTACAAAGACTTTGGTGGGTGTCGTTTTATCTTGGCACCCTCTACATATGTCATATATACTCGTAGGTTTGTATGAATATATGACACAGGCACACTTTCATCATTGTTCTCTTCGTTTACTTGTTTCGAAGCGCGACTTTAACACCAGAGTGGAAGAAAAATAACACTAGGCGAATTTTCTCTTCATGTACTTTCCTGCTTTTGTGTGATATGAAGCTTAAGGGTCATTACTCCCTTCTGTTACTTTTGTTTGGATGTGTTGCCGACTATACTGTAGACTCGAAGTCGTTTTTTGTTTTGCGTAAACTACAGACTTGTAATAAGGTTCAGTTAAACTGTTGCAAAATAAAAACGTGTACGACATGAACTTATACAGTTATTCAATACCGATTACATAGAAACAAGGTTGCGGCCGTGCTCAATCCGTCATTCCATTCCCTGTGACCGACGCAGTGCTATATGGCCGATGACACACATAAACCACGTTAAGTTGTATGTGTCGAGTATTTATAAATCGGGTTGTAGTACGCTTGCACTGGACTGACTCTACACAGACTATTGGTATCAATAACTGTATAATATCTATCCCATATATTATAATAAAATTTTCCAGTAAGATAATGCCAAGACGAGAGCTTATGTCGCGCACTGTCACAAAGCTATTAGATCTCATGTAGAGCCAAGCTAACTCTACAAGTCCTAACTTCACAAACTCTACACCTTAGTCAAAATGTGTGGCTGCTTGGTCATTCTGGCACGTTCGTGCATTCCTCAAAATTGGCGTCAGTGAAATGTTCTAATCAAAATTTCACGAACCTTTACCTATTGTAACTTTATAAATTGCAACGTGGCAGCACAAAAATGGCCTTGATAACTTCCTTCGTACTCGAGATTTGTGGTGGAAACCGTGTAGTATTTGCGGTATAAATATACCACGCGCGTTCTATTTACGAGTACGTGTGAGTGTTTTATGGTTTACAAATTTTCAGGATGTTCCATGCTGTTTTTGTTAACAGTTGTTATAACTATTCAGGTGTCGTTTCAAGGTAGTCACGAGCACGACCTTTGCCTCTTAAATCTGGAATAAATAAGAAAATAAAACCAAACGTCTTTCGTTTACATTCAGTTCATAGTATCGATCGATCAGACTAAAAATAAAATACTTTCAAATTAAAGCAACTTCCGATATAGGTATTTTAGCAACATTTATTCTGATAACATATTTCAGAAAGATTTTTATACTCGATTGTGGGTAGCAATGTGTAAGCTATGCATTGAAACTGTGTAATTCAAAGCCCATATCCTCGGTCAAGGTCGTGTCGTGACGATATTAAAACTAGTACCTATTGCTAGGCGTGGTCGACCTACCTAAATGGCACTATTTATAGTTCACTGGACAAAACATTGCTTTAATGAACATTACGTCTTCATCAGTCCTTTTATCACGCTGGCCAGCACAGGTCTCCTTCCCAGATATTCCAGGGTTTTGCAAATTGTCCACAACGCTGGCCAAGTGGTGGGTTTATGGATGTGTTCTAAAAAACTTGGGCAACTCTCGGCTGGGATCGAACCCAGACCTAGGTAGGCGGTATGCCATCATCTAGGAGCATACTGCTGAATATACTCTATATATACTGGTAATAGAATACTGGTTATGAACAAAGTAGCGTCCTTAATGGAAGTGTTACAGATCCTTTTTTATTATCTAAGATTACCGATTGACAAGTTGTTTGAAAAGTAACTTTACTGTACTGTAATGGTCTTATCGGCATAACATGTCAGATCTCCAGATATCATAGATAAAACGCAATATTTTTTTTGTTTTTGTTGTTTTTATTTCACTGTTTTACAAGCAAAAGACAAGCTGGTCAAGTACGCATAAATCATCCTCCTACCTACTAATTGATGATCGGCACAATCAAAATGTTTGTAAAACAGTCAAATGATGCCGAGCTTTAGGTTTGAAGGGTCCTCAGAAAATCGCATGATACAGCAATAAAGAGTGTCGGTGATATTGAGAAGAGTGGCCGGCCTTGAGTCAAACTCGAGGTGACGTCATCTTGCCAAGGAGGAGGATCGATCTTGCCAACCCCTAGCAAGTGCCCAATTTTTGTAGACCTCTGAGGTCAGGTACGTAACAATATAATTGTGATTCTCGTGCGAATTCGCAGACGTAGAGGGGGGCTCAACCGTGCTTGGTTGTGAATTGTTTGTTTCCTTTCGTTCTGAAGAGTTATACAGGCCCATTTGTTGTAATATCTGTCATGTTTTCGTTGGCTAAACTAGTGTCAAGTGCTGATACTATGTTTCTGTGATGTTTATGAGCAATTCAGAGCGAAATATTTATCAAACTAACACTTACCTAGTCCTTGAAAGGAATATGATCTGAATATTTAAAAATAGACAACCGATCCGTTTCGTAATGCGTGCCTTTTATTACTTTTCTGTAATAAGTATGTAGTGTTTAATTATAACTGTGGCGGCATTATGGATTAAACATCGAGTTATAGGTTGGCAGTACTATGTACAATGGAATGAAACATACATTATTTATTCTTTCTTTCTTACTAATCAAATCCTACAGCCTCTGGCTCTACAACCAGACCGCTAACAGAAATTTAAATTCATCATACAAACTCCGCTGGGATTCGAACTCAGGTCCCTTTGAATGATGGATGGACCGGCATGGTAACAAATAAACCACATGCCTTGTGGAAATAAAATTAATTAAAGTTCCGCGACAATTCTATACACCCTTTTCTGCGAAAGGTGTAAGCTCTTCCGGTAATTCGAGCGCACGTCTAATTTGGAAGCCCCAGTAACGCTTAACGCTTACCTCATGCATCGATTAAGCTCTAAGCTCCAATGTTACATCAAGGTGAACATGACAGAATTGTGCCTTAGAAAGCTGACATCATGTCGGGCTTTTGTCCCGCGTCGTTTTACACGTATTATGTTCCCTTGTCGAAAATGTTTTATTTATATCTACGAAGATCATCATCTTATCATAGTTTATTTCTATTCGAATTATGAAAGTCATGTCGAATTTCATTCACGCTGAAGCTTTTGTTTAATCAATTAAGAGCCATGATTACTTGGTAAAAGGAGTTGTACATTGAATTGTTAGATCGGCGTGCGTCATTTTTAATTTGATATTATTATCATTGATGAAGCATGAATGGTTGGTAATTTTAACTGTGTACATCGTTATTGTTTTATATGTAAGATCATGCGGCAGGTCAGTAGGAAATGTAGAATGCAAATATCATAAAAAATCTCTATTCTCAGACAAATATTATAACTCTAGGGCCTTGAACAGTCATTAGCAATTCCTTTGCTTTTTTTTTGTTTTGTAGACTTTGTAGCAAAAAAATTAATAACTTTATTTTGTAAATTAATGTTATTCCAAATGGCAGCCATGACTGCGCGACTCTTCGCCAGCAAACGGCGAGGGCAAATATAATTATTCCGCCTTAGTACTCGGCACCCTCAGTTATGTGAAAGTTCATTGCAATCCACACGTCGCATAGTCGTTGAATGATTAATTTTTTTCACAAACAGGAGACGCAAAGAGATGAGCTGGCATGCACGTTGTCGTAAATTTTTGATGTGACAGTTACAGTTTTGTTACTCTTATGGTGATTGCTTTTTATTCTGTTGTTTTCTGAATGGGAATATTTGAGATATGGTTGGTTGCTTTCATTTCGTCAAGGTTATTGAATGATATTTGCGAAATGCGAGTTTGCAAAAAATCTTTTATAAAAAGCCTTTTTGAAGAATCTTTTTTTCTTTCAGTTAGGGTAGCTTCATTCGTCGGCGTCCTTTATTTCTCTTTGTGATTTTAAACAGGCCATAGTGCACCAGTTATGAAATAATAAAACATTGTCCTTTATTATTTGAGTCTAAAATCCATCGGTGCTAATTGCTCATTGTTCACTAAAATGCATTGAATGAATTAAATAGAAGAGCGAGACAACTTATTGTAGAACGTATTTATATTTGTCACCCTATTTTTAGAACGAAATGCGTATCAGATTAGAAAGGATTGATTTAATGGTTTCTAAATTGCCTAAATCACTTCAGATTAGTTAAGAAGGGACGCTAGTTAAGCTCCCCGAAGTTGCGTCACTATGTATGATTAATGAGGTTTTACGGTCAAAGCTTATAACTTGAGCCAAGTTGGATTTATTATGTAGGTACGGTTACTTTAAAGTAATAATAAAATTATCCAGCGTTTGAGAATAGTGTAGTACTAGATTTCAGTAATTTAAGTATTACCTATGTAATGAACAGTATAATTTATTGAAGTCTCTAATATCTTTGTTAAAATTAATCAAAAGATAGTATCAAGTTTAAAAAAATAAATTTTATATTTTCGGCGTTCACACTTTCTCAACCGAAATTCAAAATCTTGCTTAGGGAGTATACCAATATTGAAAAGGAAGGTATCAACCTTCCTTTACAAACTGCACAAGTTCTACCATCTTCTAAAACTAGATCGGTATTATTTATACCTATTAAATATGATAAGTATACAAATAGGGAGAACATAAAGAGATAATTTAACGTCGTCAATCGTCATTGAGCACGCATTCTGTAAATTCACATCGAAAGTTACACAACAACGTCAAATGGATAACAATCACATCAATTGATACGATGGAGACGTAACGAGATTGTACAGTGGACCCATCAACAGTTTCTTTGTATTGCATAAGCACGTGGTAGAAGTATTTTTAATTCTGTTTTGAAATATTACATTTAAATAGTTGTAATGTAACAACCTTGATAACTGTTTGAACGAAGGTAACATCATAATGTTGCAGGCCGCACAGTGCCTCTTCCGTTGAATTGAGCTAAAAATGATGCTATAAAGTCTTAACGAAATATAAATAAACAGAGACAAGAATTACCAACATAGTTTAATCAAAATAGCAATCGAAATATAGCAACGTATATTAATTTGCATAGTTGTCTTTCTAAAGCTTTGCTATAACTCCCTCTCGGTGTAGAGCCGTTCGTAGCCGTAACAAAAACTTACTTAAGTTGACTCTACTACATGCAAATGATTTATATAAATTCAGAGGTGGTATTTTATGTACCTATATGGTTCTATATAACAGTATGACCAACAAGAATAAGATTATAGTCTAATTCAGTGCATTTAATAACGTTTTTATAATGCAGATCGTATTTTAATGCACCGTTATCAATAGAAGATCTGTCTAGGGAACCATTGTTTAGTCTGAGGCTCTGCAGAGACAAATAAACTTGTAAAATGGCAGGAAGTGATTTAAGAATCCCGTAATGCGACGTGCGACGTAAAGGGAGCCATTTTTCATTTCCATATTACAGGTTTATAACCAGATACAGGTTTGCATTGTTTATTTAAATAAGTCCGCAAGGATTTAGATATATATTCTAGATATATTTATAATATATGTAATTGAATGAGTTGTGACGCATTTCTGAGAATGTTCATGCTTAGATACGAGTAATTGTAGTTTCATAATAATTGGTCTGTTTTTGAAACCAATAGAAGCGCTATAAAAAAGTGTATTGTATTTTTGACCAACTTATCTTTACAGAATCACTTTTATCTACATGGAGTTAATCATTCTCAGAAGAATTCATCTTGTTCTCTTCTCATGAATTACGACTTTTGGGAATTCACATTCTGAATCTAAACTAAAATAGAACGTATGTTTACTTTGGTTCTACAGTCCTTCAGCTCTTGACCGACAGCGGAAGTTATGTTGAGATGAATTTTATTAATGTCTTGCTGGATTGCATCAGATACATAATATTTATAAATAAGTAAGTATATATATATAAAGGTACTCGTATCGTATGTGACTTTTTACACTTTTTGAATGATTATTTCTGCATTTTTACAGTCTGCGCGACGTAATATCAGTTAAAATTTCAGTGTTTATCGACGATGTTTCAGAATCCCATATTGTAATTTAAATAATTATCTAATGATAAAAGAATCTCGAGCGCCGCACGTAAACATACCTTGTAGATTTCTTTACAGTTTATTGGTATCCCTTTTCTGCAAAACTTGCGACACTTAGGAGTACTAATTAGCTAACTTCGTGGTGTCGATTTAGCGATATGAGCGTCCGCACCGTAACAATTCACGTAATTAATTAATGTGCGTGTCAATATCACTTCTCTGATAATACTAAATCTAATAGGCTCTTTGAAAATTATATATATTTAATGAAATGTGCTTTTAACTTTTATTACGTCATAGTTTACCACTAAATTGGACGATGTAAAAATTCACGCCGTACACTTACACAAATATGTCGCGTGACGTGACACAATGAACTTTGCGTGACCAAAACAAATGCGTGTGGCATTGTAACGCGCTCGAAATTAAATAATATACAATAAAGCGGCCAGGAGCGAGTTGGACTCGCGTTCGAAGGGTTCCGTTACGTACTATTTCGCGAAATATGAATATACGTAACTAAATCTGAAGTAAACAAAAACGTAACTGTGAAATTTTGTAATGTCTTATTACTGTGTGGTAGCCACCGCGTTATTTGACACAATCAGATACAGATACAACAATAACATATTAGATTAAAATCGTTTATGCGATAGAATAACAATAAAACATAATAACGCCAAAGTTTCCTAAATCTCGTTCGTCGTTATAACTGTTACATCAACATAAATTCTGAGATATAAATAATATAGTTATGTAATCTGATAAACGGGGAGCGGGCGCTTGCTTATATTCGCTGTGCGCAACCTTCGGATGAGGAACCCTAATAACGATGGACCGTGAATACCGTGATGGACGCCATCCACCTGTCCTGTATCCACTATTTTTCTGTGACCATGGCTTGTGTCGACCCAGTTAAGGCAACATAATACATATATACATGTACCTACACAATATACTTACCTTTGAAGTTATGTAATATCTAATATTTTGTTCCTATGTTCATGCAAATAAAGTACTTTGACTGAAAAAAAAATTCAAATATAGAGCATTATTACGTCATGTCAATAATTCGTCGTAGTCTCATAGTTGTTCGTTATATAATACTTATCGAATAATTATTAATATTATTACAATTATCAAACTAATTCTATGTGAGCGATGATTAAGTTTAAGTTATTTATTTTATCTGCTGGAGGCAGAATCAATACAATAATGAAATATTATTATTTTATTGAACGAAAGAAAATATTATTCATTACATTTTATACACCACATGAAACATTGATAAAAATATGACGAATATAGATATTATATTCTTTTTCACAACAACAAACTATGTATATGATGAGAATTTTTAACCTTTGACGATAAATTATTTTCTTAGCTCTATTAACTTGCAGAATTTGCAGATGGTCTAACCAAACCGTACCGAATAAAATAAACACGCTCCACGCAACATATTTTATCACACACACCATTGTTTCTTATGGTGTTTTGTTCTAAATAGCATTCCCCTTGCGCTGATGGCGTTTGGCTAATTTCATTTGGTTTATGGGCGTCTTGTTTACATTTTTCCACCGTCGGAATGGTTTCTCGTCTACTGACCTATAAACGGTCTTAGCACTCTTTGTCCATTCGACACACTGGCGTGATTGATTGTTGCGGCTGTGTTTCTTCGGTTTTGTTTTGAGCACCCAATTTGCCGTGTTCGAGAGTCTGAACAATGTTTCTACAGCTATTGTATGTAACTTGAACATGTTTTATTGTTTCAACTCTAATTCAAACTCAACACGGACGCGACTAAGCTTCCCAATGTACATCACTGCTTCCATATTAACGTTTAAAATGTTTAAATTAACCCATTATTTTATTTCATTTCTTTAGTCTACGCTTCAAAGGTCATGTGTTTTCTTTTGAGCCGAAATACAAAAAGTGCCGGTGGAAACTTATCGCTTGTGCCTCGAAGTGAATGTTACAATTGTTCACATCCTAAGAGACCAATAAATCATGAACAGTGACACTGATAACGTCAGAAGAGGATGTATTCGTACTAAATAAATCGCCAGCCGGACGTTAGTAAGTGCAGCCAAATCGATGTCACCTACTGAAATTGGCGACATATTGTGGTTAGTATGTTACATTTTTGATATCCGGGCGGTCCAGTTGTCCAGCCTGTTAATATTTAATTTGAACTTAACAGGAAAGTAAAGTTCTAAAGCGACTTTTAGCTGACATTTATAATTTTTTTACGCAGACTTTCATTATTCTCTAATGTCCAGCTTGTAACATTGGCGTTTTATGGAAATTTACCATCGTTTTGCGTTTCTGACATTCTACGCCTAAACCTTTTTTGTTGTGATCTGACTAACTCCAAAATGTTACTTGGCTCTTCATTTCAATCTCATCCAGTTTGCTTTGTTTGGTTTTATGTTTCATGTTCATGTCTCAATTTCTTTGGAATGTTATACCGGTGATGATATGTTTCGTCTGGGATACTATTTCGTTAAAAGAATAAGATTAATGCTCAATATAATCTTGTGTATCAGATTTCATCCTAAGCGAATGAACGCAGTTGTGAGATCCGGAATTTTAGGAGGCAACTAAAATTGATGAACGTAATCAATTTATAAGAAAAATAAACTATATTGGTTTTTACGTTGGATATACTTATTTTGGAACTCGCTGATCAAAAACAGTTCAATAATTTCCTTACCGCTTAAGTAGCGAATTTATTTTTAGCAAAGTTCCAAGAAGTTTTTCAATGATCAGTGAGCTCACAAAAATCTTTAAAAGTTCTACATTTTCCTGCTCATTCTTTTAACGGTTCACAGTGTAATGTTAAATGAGGGCATTGGCTTTGCCCGCGTCTAGGACGTTGCAAGAATAATTTTAACACTTGACCCTACCTCGGCTATACTCGTAGTGAGAATTGCGAAACAGAACCGGCGTTACATTATTTTATATAGTCCGGTTTTTATAAGAAGGTCCGAGAAGCTTAGCTGATTGGAAAATATGGGATATGACAAATTCCAGTTCAGTATATTCAGTGCTCGGACTCGTCTAGTGTTATTTTGGGAGAATTTTGTTTATCTATTCGGCTTTTGGCAAACGTGCCTTTGTATATTGTCTGTTTATGAAGAATTTTAATTTTCGTTTCAGAAGCTACAGCTGCAAAACGTTTTTCTTTCCGCTTTTGAGTACGGATCTTTTGTTACAACCGGGAAGACTACAGCATAATTCATTACAATCTTGATGTTATGTTGTGTGCGTATTCTTGTTTGCATTTGTTAGTAGGGCTGTAGTAAAGGAGATTGTAATGAGTTGTTTTGTATTTTTAAAGTAATTTTTTTTTACCTAAATTCCAATCGAAATTTTCTGAGAGCTGTAAAATACTTCATTGAGTCGTTATTACAATCTTCGGTAATATACCAACAACCTAATTTTTTTTATTAGTACAAGCGGCGCCCCGACGCGATAACAAACGACAACTCAGGAGGAAGGACCTCCGGTCTGAAACTAGTCGGGCATTCACGAAAATACACGTGAGTTAAGCCATTTGTACTGTAAATGTTTATAGACACGAATACTTTCATGCTAATATTACTGTAAGGGCATAAGTATAGCTGTTTAAGTTGGCAATATACCTACAATACCATAGCGTACTAAAATCAGGTTAACTAATGGAATGCAAGTCCTTTTATAAATTAGTATGTTTGCCGATGTACGAGTATACATAATCAGTGGGCCATCATTATAATCGATCGACGGTTTAATGGCTACTGGTTTTCCGCATTGCAGTTCAATCTCCATTGCGCCCGTTCCACCATTTGTGAACTATGAAATGTGGGAGTGAATTGTCGCCGAGAGTATAGCCGTAAGCCAGAAATAAAAGGAACAGACGAGAAATATGAGATTTCCTATATCTTCGTTTTTATTTAATCCGATTACTTAGGTAATACTTGTATTATGTGTACGTTAAGAATATTTTAGCAAATTAACCAAATTTTGGGAATGTGGGTGAGTGACGTCACGAGCACTTGGAGACAGGGCTCTCCAATCTCGACGTGTCACTCACTTTCAGTGACCCAGTCGAGGAGTCGTTAACGTATAACGTAATTAGGCGACCCTTTATAATGGAATACTAAAATAGATTAATTTTGTAAATCCTTATATACCCAATAAGTTTTTCTGATTTAAAAAAGAACTTTCATTAATATCATGCTTATAATTTAAAATAAGTTGCAATAACAGCCCTTTTATTTCTGATAAGAAAACTTTTCATTACTAAGTGCACTTTATTTGCCCTTTATCATTGAAAGCATTGAGAGAGATTTGATCGTACAATGGTACGAATGGGAATATTTCGTATAAAGACATAAAATTGTAAGGGAAATGGAAAACTTAAAGCAATTTTCCTTCTCGTTGACCACACGCCGGTGATTGGACCACTTGTAGATGTGGTCGGCGTGACGTTATCAGATGACCAGCGAAGCGGAACAGAGACAATGGCGAGGCCCCCAGTTGATGGGATTTTGGGCAGTACATAACGCGAGAGGTAACCAGTTGGTCTGTACGTAATTAATGTTTGGTTAGTTCTTTATAATTTTTTATAATGCAAACGAGTGCAAAGTATGTATTCACAAAACTTATGATAAAAAAAAATTTGGTCACTGTAACCTTCTGGCACATCTGTAAGGTGAAAAAGTAGCTTATGTTAATCCCAAGATACTCAAGTATCTCTACATAAAATTTCATCACAATTGGTTCAGCGGTTTGGTCGTGAAGACGTCACAGACAGACAGACAGAGTTATTTTCGCATTTATAATATTAGTATGTATATGGATACTTAGTATAAAGCTGAAGCGGATAGATAGCGATCAATTCTAGTATAAACCTGCACATCAACAGATGTCTATTGCTAATGTTTACTATGAAAATAACGGTGTAATATTATACCGTGTATTTACTTGTCATCGAGTAGGATGGTGCAATGTCTGTTAACCCAAGTCTTTTTTTTCCCTACAAAAAATCCTTTGGTTTGCTCAGTGAATACAATTCCCCACAGTAGTGCTAATGCCTTCCGGTGGGCACAAGTTTACCGTTGCGTATGTACTATGTGCTACTGCTGTGGGTACAATTCAAGCCGGTTTCCACATCCACATTGGTCTCGTCAATACAGGATTGTATGGTGGTCGTAAGATGAAGTGTCGGGCTTTTGACATTTTGTCAAGCTAATCTGGTTTTATAAGGATGTTTTAGATTTAATACTTATCTGCAGTACGTATCTGCCGTTATTATTGGAATGTCTTAGAAAAAGGATGTTGTTTAATTCTTTTTTATCGCGATAACAGAAAGCAAAACAGTTGACTTATCGTGTCTTCG
>DWQL01000399.1:0-15588 GCA_018231265.1 Noctuana haematospila | reverse complement strand
ACCTTACCAGTTTTGATAGCAGTGGGCCCCATTTTTTTATTTGCCCCAGGGCCCTTTGTTACCTAGCTACGCCACTGGGTACAGACCAAGAAATAGGCATAAAAAAGCCTTGTAATCTTTATATTATAATGAAATTAAAACTTCTACTTAGCTTCTATGCAGCTCTTATTAATCAGGGGGAAAATGTTACGTCAACCGGCCATCGAAAACTTGGCTAGTTGGTACAAAAAGTAAAAATGTATTTTTTAGCAGGATTAAACTGTTTGAATGGCTCCATGATGTTAGTTGGCGTCCTCTTCAACCACTACGGTAGCGACAAGGGTGGACCGAAAGGAAATGGGACAGAAAAGAACACTTCATTAATGGATTTTATATGAATATTATAGACGAGTAGGTACATTTTATGTCACTTATATTTCGTCGCGCAGGACATAAAGAGACATCAAATTAATACATTTTTACTTGTTTCGATAGCAAATTACTAATAATTACACAGTAGGTAGGTACAGCTTCGATGAAAGTATCGTTATAATTTGACCGACTCGTAGTAAGTTCCTTAATTATACGCTTGGGGTAGCGAATACGTAATTTACTGTATGTGTTACTTATCGGGTTTCGGGCCCCACTATTGCGTGATCTAATTTTGACGGAGACAACAGTCTTCAGTTACAGTGAAATGTTTGTTAGATTACATTGATTTGCCCTTGGAGTTCTGGTATGGGCTACATTGTCTCTTGAAATTCTTCTTTCTCTGATTTCTTGAAAACCTTAGGTGTACGCCACGAGGAGACTTCATGTACCAAAATTGAATAAAGTTTAATACTAACAGCCACGATACAGCTTAATGCATTCTAAACAAAAGCTTTTAGGTAGGCAGGTAGGCATAGTTCAACGCAATAGCTATCTAATGCAATAAGTAGCTGCTATGGGTGCGATGCGGCTATCTCTGCATTAACATAATACAGAAATAGGGTAATGAGTCTACTCACGCCACTGCAGCCCACAGTTGGCCCAGTTTTATACATCCGATGTTAAAACATTGTTATAAACCATTTTGTGGGCTCACCAATGTTCGAGACCCATGCGTGCGTCATAGTGAAGGAAAGCATCGTCGAAGACAAAACATACATGCCTAAAAGTATCTGTAACAGTCTGGTCAGGCATGGGAAGTGTACCAACTACATCTCGTTTTATGTAGAACGTATTCCTCATTTGAAGGCACCCCAATAGCTTTTATCTTAAAGAACTTTCATTAGCGATAAAATAATTGAAAATATATTAGATGAATGAACGATTTTTATGATGTTGCGCGTCTTTCTATTTGGAACGTAACCAAATGAATATGGTTGAGATGCGAGTTGATATTGTTTAACCATCTAACAGTCTCCCTTACAGTAATCTACATTTTTAAACCTTTGCAGTGCTGTAAATTAATAATCAAGGCGTGTCAATTTTAATATATCACGTTCAAATATCAATATGTAAATTCAGCCAACGTTCACCAACTAGTGTAACTTGTTAACAAACTTAAATTTGCAAGAATAATATTATATTTAAATGCAGCCACCGATGCATCAGTGCAGGACTAATTTTTAATGAGCGCACATGCACAATATCCCAAGATACTACAGAACTATGCTAATGAACAACTGAATAGTACAGATGCTAAATTTTGTAGCTGATAAATTCATTATCTGTACCGATATGCATCTATTTAAAATCTGACTGTACTTTTTTAGGGTTTATTACTTATGAGCAGCATAAAATGCGTTTGTTTGCGAATCACGAAAGATATTTGGACTTTATACTCAAGATAGTTGCCTCATTGTCTTATACGATTAAGATTATATTTGCCAACAGATGCGTTTAAATCTTTCTTATTTATTTATTAATAGGTAAGAAGTAGCACTGAGCATGCAGGTCACCAGTTGTTAAGTAGTCTTGCAACTCATAAACATCGATATTCAACTTCAGACAGTACTGCAGTCGTGAGGTCCACCGTTGGGTTGCTGCTCTTTAGCCTCACACCTCTAATGTCGCCTAGCATTACTACCTCCCTTCCCAATAAATTCCTTTACGGAGGGTGTGCCAGTGTGACTTCCCCATTCACCAGAACCTACCACTTATGAATGAATTTATTGGTTGTGGCAAAGCAAATTACCTTCCAATTTTACAGCTTTCTGCATTCTGTTGGTATCGCTTACAATTTCTAATTTACTAAAACGTTTCCACAAAGAAACTAGAAATGTAGCTCGTAACAAAAGCTTCAAGGCCAGTGATATTACAGATGGAGACAAAAGTTACCCGTAATGAGAAACAACGCCCGCCATTTTTCAACCGAGCTTATGGGCTTAGCGCCGTCGCGTTATTAAAAACGTTTGGAGGTGAAAGGGTTAGGGAACTTCGGGAGGCAAATAAATAGTCTAGTACTTCTGATAGATTCTTGGATTCTTGGAAGTTGTCTATAAAATAAGAATTGAAGCTGCGGCATCCAGCTTGTTGGAACAGCGGATTAAAATGGACTTCCGGGGTTTCGGTTAGAATGAGAGCGGAAGGAAGTTGCCTTGGTTGCACAATACATGACAGATCCCTGAGCGCGCGGAAATCTCTCAGAGCGATTAGTTTTATTACGATCAGAATCTCACATAGACTGGTATCAGTCTTACGATCTCCGGTTACCAAAATCAAAAGACCATCTAAATGGTAAAGTTTGATTCAAAATATCATCATATTTCGAAGTCTACCAAGTCTTGAAACAGAGGCCTTTTTTATTTGAGAACAAATATTTTCCATCGAATAACACATTGCTTTTAGTTTCATAACAGATGCCGTTGTTACTCAAAGCAGTGTTAGCAGACGGATAAAATTTATGTAAGCGTCGAGGGTTTTGAAATATGTAAAATTTGAAGCCATTGCTCAGCTTTTGTACAAAAAGAGAATATTTCCACTTTCACCGAAGGAATGTTTTTGTTTTCACTTCAAACGAGCGAAGAATTCCAAGAATGTGTGTCTACCCTACGTCTGACGCTTGCGAGGCTCCAGCTTAATTGAAGAAAAAGGCAAGAGTAATCTCGTACACGGGCACATGTCTTTTACTATTTTTAAACTTGATCGTTGTTGTTCGTTGTTCATACTTTTAACTTTTAGAGTTAATGTATTTTTTGCTTTTGACTAAGTCATCCGTAGCTTTTTCTGTAATTTCATCTTTATTGGAAAAATTACATCTATCTATGAAAAAATGTATTATCCAATGATCAAATCCCCTTTTGAAGCAAAAACGCAACCCCGATGAAGCCTTTATCTGTTTCATGATGTCAACTCACTGTCATGCATCAAGATTTTCGTTTCATTTGAGAAAGCTCCGATCCGCAAACGACGAGAAAATTGTAACTGGACTCAAACTCATTAATCAAGATTTAAAGAAGTCCTTCAAACTAAGCGGATTGCCATCTCCGTCTGAATACACAAAAGAATGAAAGCAATAACCTTTATGAAGAGAAATTGTTGTCACTTAAAAACAAACTCAAACTTTAAAAGAACAACCAATTACAACAAAAAATAGACGCTGGAAACCTCGCAAAGTTGTAACAAACTCCAGTCTGAAAATATAACCGAAGTTCCGCTTTATATTTTCAAATAATACTTTGTCCCACACCGTAATAAATCCTTTTGTAAAAGGGCAGCTGTTTTAACATGTTAAACAAAATACAAAAGTATTCCGTTCACCGCAATCTCCAATATTTTTGTCGAAACATTTGTTGGCAGTGTACCGCGACGTTCTTTTAATCACTTCTCACATTTTATTAATTATCACGTACTTAGTGTATTACACTCCGTGCTGCAGATGTTTTATTGATTTGGAAAAACTTTGTAATCCATACATCTTACCCATTATGAAGCATTCATGAAGATTGTCAATTACCCGTGTCGTTTCAGTTACAGAGACGAGAAATTCATTCTGTTAGGCACGCAAGTGTACCTAATAAGTGTATGGACTAAAACATTAGAGAGTATTATTGGAAAAATCTATCCAATACGCCAAATCTATATTAGAAAATTTTGAAGCTGAATGTTTTGTTGATGTTAGAAGATATTCTTAGCGCTCTGAAGTTCATATTCAATTGACAAAATAACCATGAATAAAATATCTAAACAGTACTGCCACTGCATAGCTACTCGTACTTAGTATCCAGTGCGTCAGAACACACGGGCTGACATTAATGCACAATTTCGCGCAAAGCTAATTGGAACCGACTCCTAAGTGTCTCGCTTAATTATTTCACTAATTGTCTACCTTAATTAGTATTGTCTTGACTATAAGCCAAACACGTAATATCTATCATAGCTCACCCTACAATAATGTAACTAAACAGTTACACCTCAACTTCAAAAGATTTTTAAATAATGGGCTGTTATTAACAATTCTAGAAATTCGATGAAATAGATTTGTTTCAGAGTATGTAACTAAATAAAGAAAAGAAAAAATAAAGAACGACCTCTACAAACAGATCAAATTCCAAAAGAAGAAAATTCTCAAGTTAACAAGAACAAGGCGAAGTAATGAAGTCATGATCTTTTTTGCGTGTAATTACGAATAGAACGCTCACAAAGGACTTGCCTTTACATTTACGTGAAACAAGAGCCCGTTAGATGGAGATGCGGAAACTACTCGGAAAACTTCCCCCCTTAAGGAAGCTACAGACACAGACTATATAAACTGAAGTTCGTTTACAAGAGTGCTGGAAAGGTCGGTATGGACTTGAATAGTAATGAAGTGTAATGACGATGAACTTTTTAAGAGAACTGGATTCTTACAACAACAAAAATAATGTATAATTAACCCCACATCGGATCATTGTAACTCTTTTATTTTATCTTTGACATGTAAGTTACGAAGACTGTCTTAATGAGAAATAAAGATTTAAATCGACAATCAAATTTGGCTCTGCCTACATCAGAGGTTCTTAAAATTATGTCATTTAATGCCTAATTTCAGAATAAATTACTTTGTGCCCCTCTAAAATTTTTAATTTTACCGAACCCTTAAAATTGCTATTTCATTTTGCTGTAGGCACTTTACCGTCCCTTTGTAGGACTCTAGGGCCCGCAAGGAGACTTTATCACTTTATGCTTTCAAAAAGACTATCCAACATCAATCTTAAGTCTTCAATAATGTTTCGCCAGGGGTTACAACAGATCCTCTCCGGTCGCCTGCATATCTTTACATGAACTTAGGAACTGAATAACTGATGATAATGCTGGTCCCTTATGCATTTAAAATTTAGTTCCCAAGTAGAAACAAAACCCAAGTAGATCATCATCAACGATTCAAAAGCTTATGTTTACTTTATCTAGTCTAAGTTTTTAACACTCTAGTGTTATAAAACTAAACTTCTGGTGGTCTGGTGGGTTATTTGGTGAAAAATTATACTTCTTAATAAAAAAAAACAGAACTAATGGACGATGAGCCTTTAAAAACCCATCCTAAATTTTTTTCCGGCGCATTATCTCCCAAAAGCTACAGCGACGGAGACAGATCGACTCATTCAACATTCCCGCTAATTACATCTGCTAATGGGCCGAAAGCCGGGGCTATCCTCATTTGTAAACGCCGCTAAACAAAAATGTTGCACAAACGGACAAAAGAGTTTGGACTGACCATAATCATCTGATTCCATTACACTGTACCGGTAGATAAATACAAGAATCTCAGAGAACATTTTTTTTTATAAAAGTACATTATCAACGAGTCGAAGAGCGTACGGTCCACCAGAATCTCAACATTCATCAGAAGCTCAGTACTGGTGGTGACTGCCACTGCCACTCGCACCACACCATCGAACTTTACCACCATCAACAACTACCCTTACTGTAGCTGGATACGTACAGTGAACCCTTACCAACCTGGATCATAAAGATTAACGTCAAGTTTGTTGAGTTTTTCATACCAGTTTCTGTTCCTTGCTTGAGCCTTCCTCCGTTTGTTCCGCCGTTAATCTTGTTTCAGCCGAAGAGCAGTAATGTTTTTATTCAATGCGATAAATTGCTTTTTATTTAAAAGATTGGAATCGATTGATAGTTGCCTATGTAATTTCCTGAGTTAATCATCCAAGGTATTCGAAAACTAAATAAAGGCAAAATGGCGCGGATATATTGAAACGGCCTCAAATATTTAAACTTACTTTCTCTTCATAATATACGTTTTCATATATTTAAATAGAACCACTTTTTAACTAAACCTTATCAAGATTAGCATCGTAAAGATTCACTCTGTTATCGTTTTCTTAATATAATTAAGTAGGAACTTACTAAGCTTTATTAAACTACTGAACTTCAATTAAATTAGTTCTGGAGAATGACTTATAGAAAGATGAAATAAATATCTCTGTGAAACAAAAAAGTAATCTATTTGGTGTACCCTTTACGGTGATTTATTAAATGATTTACCTCCATTGATATTTGCTTCAGAGTTATTTCAATAAAAGTAACGTCCACAAAATATTGTTTTAAAACACAAACTATTCCAAACATTTTCCATGACACTGCATTTGTAAACTACCGAGCGAAACACCAAATCCTTCTATCGGATTCAAACAGATCCAATAAATATTAGCATTCGAGCCCGAAACCAGAACATATATTGCTGAAAATCAACAGGGATTATCCGTAGATATAAAACTAAATAATACTTTACTTTAATACTAAATAATAAAATTTTATTCCATATACACGTTAAGACTAAGAAATAAATCGAAACGAGCGCTATCGTTAACTATAATATGGTCTCCTACAAAGTAAAGGAAGAAGTCACAAAATAAAAAATATTATTGAACAAAAATCTCAGGAAAGTAAGATTCCTTATAAACAAAAGCTTATCTTTGTATACGAATATGAATAACACAAACGAATTAATAAAGGATAATAACCCAATAGATGCTACACACACTTCGTTTAATGATTGTTTATTACTTCCCTCGAGCACTGCGCACCCTAACCCTGGAATTAGACAGATATCACCCTATAACTATCCCCTTCTTCTTCTCTCCCATTACCCAATATATAGGTCAGTGTGCTACTAGCAGGAAAGAAAGTGAAAATTGAATTGCGTCTGAACGATTTCACGCGGTTTTGAATTCAATTTCTGCAGAGCTGATATTCTTTGATACTCCGATATTAAAAGATCAGACGTGCGATCCATTTTTATTTTGGGCTATCTATAATTATATTCATAAAAATTTTAAATTTTCAGGAAGAGCCTGCAGAGGAAAATTCTTTTACTGTTCGCTGCAAGTCTTGCTATTATATTATTATGTTATTAAATTTCTTCTTATATCTGTAGACATGTTAGAAGTCTATCAAGCTTCAATAACGCAGATTAATTATTGAACACGGTATAATTTTTAAACTTTCAATGCTGCCTCCTACTACCTTAAACAATGATATCCAAGTAATACCTCATGCTCATTAAATGTACATTACTTTAATTTGTAGAGCGATTACGAGCAATAAACGGGAGCGCTCATTCTACACTTTTTATAATAATTGTAACATCGGCGCGAACAGTAACAGTAGATGTCTTCCAATTTCTCATGAACATCTTGAAGAAAGACAATAATGTATATCGTGAAGGATAAATTATTCCGCGTGCCAACACTCACACAGTGAGAATTATAGTGTGAACTCGTCTAAACATTTAATATTACAGTAAACGTAGAGTAATAACAGGCCCATGCACGGAATGTTCAATATTTTATTTTAATACCATATCTGCGCTCTATTGCCTGCGAGCACGGCGACCTTGCTCGGCGGATACGCGCTAACAACTAATCTCCCAACGGTTCAGATAAAATATAATATAACCGCAATATTTTAATGTAACTAGCATGAAACTGCGGAATGAAATATGAATAGAAATTGGAATTTTTATATCTTAAATGACTAGAACGTAGTCCAGCAATACAGAGGCCATCAGATGCAACTAATTGCAACTAATGGACATCTACCTCCGACCTCAAATAGGATAGATATCCTATAATGCCGCCCAAAAAAAAAGACGTCTGATTTGATATCAAAACAAAAAACGACAACTGACATTTTACTTGAAGTTCGGCCGGGGAGGTACCACCGCCATTATAAACAGCCACGAAGCAAGTCTTATGAAAAGTTCAATACAATTAATTTGAGGCGACCATCTCAGTCCTCATGAGTGACATCGTCTCCACGTATTACTTCAGGACTTCTGTTCCACTAGTGATGAATACGGTTTCAAATATTGATTATTCAAACTGATGGCCATTTGGCCGTTTTAATTTGCAGGCTGTTCAGTAGAGGCGGTGGTAGGATTACCTTTTATAATATATAGCCCAGCATTTCTGCGGAGCAATGACCGTGGCCATGCATTAAACAAACGAAAACAAACAACGATAAGATATAAATAAAGCAATACCTACTCTTACGATTTGAACCCGTTGGTTTACTACGCGTAGTAATTTTTGATAAGGCACTCATAACCAAAACATTTGACGTATCGATTGGTTCGGTTTATTAACCTTTATCTGTTTTTGTTGCAGGTTCTGAGATATCGATCCGCTACCTAAAGATAATTTTTAATTCAAAAGCTACATTATAATTTTGGTAATAAACTTGCTAGGAAACTGTAGGGAATATGGAAATCTGCTAGCCAGACAGTTCTAATTAATGCCCTCAAGTTTGATAAGGATAAGCTTGTGAATACTATTAAGTGGGCGTGGTCAACTAAGACCTTATCATTCTAACCTCTTCAAAGAAACCCTTGCCCAGCAATAGCATCATAAGATGTCAAATCATAAGTTTGATTTATAATAACACCTTTCACAATAAATAGTCGTTTATTTTACCAACAACCGTAGGCTCAGACACGTAGTAAGTAGGTAAATTGATTAAGAATAGAACACGAGACAGTAATAAAATAATTGCGTTTCTAGACACGTTAGACGTGTTGAGAACAAAATATTAAGAACAAAATACTGCTCCATTTTCTTTACAAGATTCCTTTTACTCAGTCACAAAACACAAAACTTGTTAATTAATACTTCATCCTGCATCCGAGGGCGGAGATGAAAGGCTTCGTGTGAGTAGACATTAATCAACGCGGAACAGCTGTGGCTTGGGTAAAATTGCTTAATTTAAGACACTTTAGTTCAAAACGGGCCCTTTGAAAAAAAAGATGAATTCTGAAGACTAAACACATTATAATATACAAAATTTTTAACCTGTATGATAAACGATTACTGTTGTTTTTTCTGAACAGAGAGCGTGTGAGGCACAAATTAGTAGCCTGTAGTATGTAGCTGATCTTTTTAACACATGCAGTTGCAGCATTGCATAAATTAAAAACCTACTGGTTAAAAAGATTTTCAAAAGTAGGTTAGCTGTTTTCCACAGAACACCTATGCTTCAAGGGTCAAACGATGTGATAACAAAATTACTCGTGCGCTTTCGAAGCCTGAATACACTTCTCAACGTTGATTGATTGCACATTGAGCGTTGAAAGCAGCAGTCACAGCCAATGAACAGACTGAATCAACGTAAAACCTCAGTATTACGAGTATGTTAAGACCGGCATAAACGACGTCATTAATCAACCCATGCTCGGGCTCCACTCAAATGGCCTGTTTGCTCAGGGCTCATTAGAATTGCTTCAAGACTGGAACTGGATAAGAAACGTTGCTGACGTGAGATAGCACGAAAACATGTTTTTTTTTTCTGGAAAATATCGTAACGTGAGCATTGTTGCTGATATCATCAGAAGCGACTAAGACCACTTCAGTAACTATAGATTTGAATATTAAGGCAACCAGTATGACGCAATCTCACCACGGTTCCTGACATGGCATACAGGACTGAGGGGTGTAAGGGTCGACGAAAATCTCTTCTGTTCCAAAAAGAAATTCTTAAGATAGTATAGCTGTAAAAATTAAAAATAGTAGATACCTATTATTCAACAACTTTAAATATCCTGGAAAGATATCCCGATTTCACAAAAAATTTAACAAGCCCCGAATCAACAATACTTGATGATATTTGAAGTACACAGACGAATAAAGCAAATAAGAAACGGACAGGTGAAGATATTTCTACGAGTATGAAAAATGATATTTAAATTCGCTGACTCGCTTCCCTTTATATATCTCTCACGCTTTGAGATAGAGCAAAGATAATGTTCAGTTCAATTCTATTTCAAATATGCCGCGAGCCGTGAACCTTATTGAAATCCACTTTTTATTTTCTACCATAAATCAAAGTTATATAGGTACATTCACACTGAATATATTAGTGGAGACTAATCTTATAAGCAGCAAAACTCATTTCAAACATAAGATTTAAACGATTAACCGCTATCAGTTCTAAAACTATGATCGTCAATATCCATTCTACGAACTGAATCGAGCTATTGAAGCAGAAACGAGTAATTATGTGGACGAAGAAGAAACTCGGAGCTAACAGCAGTAATTAGTGATCGTCCACTGATAGCCGAAGTTCATTAAGCACACACACTTTGGCTTGAAGTCTGCAAGTTAGGTACATGAAATTCAGAGCTCCTCTACTGGTTATTTTTGTTAGTGAAAGTATGTTAAAAGGAGGAAGTTTTCAATTCTACTGTATTTTTTTATGTTTGTTACCTCATCACTTTCGATAAGTGAACGGATTTTGATGAATGAGTCTTTTTTACTTAAAAGCTGATGCTTTCTGTGTGATCCCATTTCAATTTGGTCCAGTTCTGACATTGGCATCCATGAGAAAACCATTATAAGTCTTAATTTGTATTAAGTATTCATTGCATAACAAGAATACCGTGTCCATTACATTTAATATTTAGGGCTTTTGTTTAAAATATTAGTATTTTCAATGTCGTATTCTAACAGAAGCATGCCAATAGTCTTACATAAGTGTGTATTGCATATAACAACGTTATGTTACTTAGCGTATTGGTATTTTCGGTGGTCGGCTATTTTCTTTCAACTTTGAATCTTATAGTCAAACGCATTAAATTCAATTCACGTTGTACAAATGTACAAGCATGTTAGGTAGTTCGTATTTAAAACTGAGTCATATTTCAATAACATTAAGTTCAAAATACATTGAGCTATCGGCCGTTGTGTGAAGTGTATGTAGATTCAATTGTATTAACGCTAATCACCAAAAACTGCCGTGAGAATATTAAAATTTATGCTATTTATTATAATTTTTTCCTTTTGTTTATAGCGCTTGCTATGCAAGCAAACAAGCTACCCATCCTTCAATCCACTCCACCTCAAATGAATCTGATGAAGTACTCCTCTCCTACCCAATATAAAGAAGTTCAGAAGTTTTGTAGGTAGTAGAGTAGTAGATACAACCGCTGCCCTTGTAACCCGCCGTGAAGTAAATCTACAAGACTTGTGGGTTGGGGTGGGTTGCTGCTGGACACACTATATTTGAGGCGACCATCTCAGTCCTCATGAGTAACAACGCCTCCACGTAAGATCTTAGATGGGACGACTCCTATTTGTATTTGGCCGTGGATGTCCATGGGTTGCAGTGACTCGTTTGCTACTTATAAATGATCATAAGAAACTTCATGTGTATTTGATTTGACGCTGTCATATAAACATGTCATAATTATTCCACTGAGCTTGATTTAGATATAAAAAAACCGTGGCATCGTGATGTTAATTATAGTCATTTCAACGACAATTGTAATAAATACATACTCGTAAGTTAGCGGAATCGTATTATGATTTAATGATTCATTACTAATGAATAATGACAAATTCCGTCGTTTACTCTATGTTGAGATTATTATTTTAATCAAGTACAGTGCTACAGGAAATTAAAATAATGATTCATTCATAACCATACCTAGATATTCCTACCAGATTCCATACCTAGATAATTTATTCGCACACAATAATATGGTTTTCTATAACTGCCAAAACCATATTTTTATCCTTGTACTGTCGCAGTCTCATTGCTGGGCAGAGGTCTTCTCTCAAAAGGAGAATGGCTTAGGCCATAGTACACCACGCTGGCCAAGTGCTAGTGCTGGTTCAAAAAATCCAATATAATTATAAATATTATAATAATTACAAATAAAAGTAAAATAACGTTTAAATTGCGTGTTTTGTAGCCGCACACGAATTTTTTCTCACGCTACGCTAGGAATATGAGATGCCTTATTATGTTTCAATGGAAGTAGGCCTTTATATTGAAAAATAGTGGTAAAAACTTTTAACCTCAGGCTTACATTAATTGATTAGACATTTTGGAAGTATAAAAAGTCAAAAACCATAGATTTATTATTAACTGGCATACCAATAGATTAAGATTTCAGACAAAGTTTAAATTTCAGTTATTAAAAAGGAGGAGGTTCTCAATTCGGCCTTTTTTATTATGTTCGTTATCTCAGATCTTTCGACTGGGTGAGCCGATTTTGATGATTATTATTTTTGTAAGCTGGTGCTAATTTGGTCCAGTTCTGACAATAGCATCCTATGTCTTAAATTTAGGTTAAGTTTAAAATCATTATCATATAAGTCTTAAATTGGAATACTTGATGTGCGTGACAATTTTGACGTTGGTTTTTTTCGTTAGGTACACGTTTTATAAATATTTTGTCTATGGCGCATCTACTTATCCAATACCTTACTTACGTAGTAACCACAGTACTATGTTCGGTGGAATGAAGTTGCAGTGACCTCCATACTTATCTGTTATTTCTTAAATAACAATAAAAAAAAGTCCCGCGTTTGCATTGTTGATAGTTTCAGTTTACACCGCCATGTTTTGGATATTAGCACGCCGCTGGTGCCTCGTATGGAATATAAAGTGCCCTATTGAGTTACTGGGGCACGGTCCGTCTGCAATTGAGGTCTTGCCAACTATAAGGAATTTATAACCTGTCCAAAACAATGGTACTGCAGAAAAATGCGGCAAATACAACTTTTAATGTCATGAAATTTATTTCAAGGTAAAGAGAATTTTGCCAGCTATGAAAGTTTAATGGGCTGTGTGCATTTGGGGATGTTTCTTTTATTTCGTAACTTGGTCAGGGTAAAAAGCTGGCTTAAGCTCTTGAAATACAATAAAATTAAATTTATCTACTCAATACTATTTCCCTTATTAATAAATGTTTTTTAAGATTTACCTTCCTACGTAAACCAATTAGAAATCCAACAGCGTCAAACAAAAAGAGTTTAATCTGAAAGTTAATCATTAATTTTAAGGGTACAAACTTTATTAAGTATTACAATGCAGTAATGTTGACATTAAGAACCGGTGGTAAACATTGTTGTATGTAGCGCCATCTATTGTCGAACGACATTACTGTTACGAGTACAATTTCTGTCTCGTACAGCGTAGTTCTTATCGGTTAACATAGATGGCGGTAGTAATAATGTGTAATTGTTTTTTTTTACAGGTAATCCTATCTGGGTTTTCAGCATGCCTCCAGCTGTTCTTATCAAGGATTAGTGTTGGTATATTTTTACCAGTAAGTATTACCTAATCTTTTATCAAAAACAGCTTGTGCAGTTCCGGTATTGACGTCACAAGTGCATTCAAATAAGTGTTATCTGATTTATGTTTTAAGATATTTGACAATTCTTATCAGTTATATCAATACTTGATAACATTTAATACTTTAGTATTGTTGAATAAATCCTCGGAAAATGTGCGCGCCGTGGTAGTCACGTATGCCGCTTTTAAAAATGAAAATAATATCAGGAAACAAAATACCTACCTAATGGGGTATAATCCTACTTGTGAAGTGTATTATTGTAATAAGAGTGTTGTGTTATAAAATAAAGTTTGCGTTATGAAAGTGGTGGTCTATATTAATAGTGAATTGCACTGTGCTGCGAAATCTAGTTAACAATCGCGTAAGTAACTAAGTTCCTTGACCTAATAACTACGAGTATTTAGCTCTTTTTAAAAAAGCTTAAAAATGGAACGGTAGAATTATCTGCAATTCAGTTAGAGAAAATGACTCAACGTTTTAAAAATGGAGTAAATTCTTGTTTTATTTTTAAACAATTATTTGTGAATTTTAATTAGTTTTACTGATTGAATCTATGTAATATTATCAATAGTAATGGATACAGTCCTCGATTCTGCCTCGTAATTCACGAAAGAAGATCCGATCATATGGAAGAATTTTAATATTTTATCTAACACTTAAGATTTAGATTAGATATCACTAAATCGATGGCTATCTATACGAGTATAATACAGGATGTGTCAATATAAATATTGCTAAAGATATCTTAATTATTATGTTGGCGACGATAAAAATAGCTGGCATATCATAGCCATTTTAACAATGTTGTCATATGCAAATATTACACAATTATTTACTTACGTAGGCCTTCTTACTTCCGTATGCTGTGCTAAATATCATGTTTGTTTAGGATTAGTGGTCTTAAGATCCACAACTTGAGTTTGGTAACCACGTAAGTACTTAATTTAGGCGACTTAAATACTTCTAATTTTCTACTTATATAGAATTCTTCGGTATTATAGTAATCCTGTTATTTATATTTCCCTGGCTCGACAATGCCTCCGTGTCTGATTATCAAACATCCATTCACCGCTTATGGTTGATTTAAATCTATGATAATATGCCACTACACACGCCATGTCACTAACTTGTGTTTTCCCGCCTTCCCGCTCTTTCTCTAATGACATTGACAGTGACGTGAGCTAATCAACATAGAGTACACACGAGACAGAGAATGTATGCTATGGCACATATACCACAGGTAAATAATATGTCACTAAGACAGTGGTATTTAGCCCAGTGGCCAGTGGGCAAGAATTAGGCCTCTTATTCGAGATTCGGAAATACCTGCCCCAAAAAAGTCAGATTTGACACTAATATTTCTGTAACGAAGTCGTAAAAATTGGTAATCTACACTCGGGCGGTAGTAAACGTAGTGTTAAATACACTTGGCGGTAGTTTGCATACACCCGTTAAGGCAATACTTGTGTCAAATGTTTGTTCAAGTATAAAGTTTGCGCAACAGTTAATTTTTACGGGTTAAGGTTATTTGGCGGAATTTTGGAGGTGTTATTGTAAATTATATAAGTAGACGAGTTTGAGCTTATTCACGATTAAATTTAAATTAATTTTTTATTCATCAGTCTTTGTTACACTGGATGAACGTTAAATAATAAGGCGCATCGGCTTTAGGCGCCCTTTGGGCTAAGGTAGGCCGGGAGAAAAAAGCCGGCAGAAAAAAACTCTCGGCACTGCTTCAAAATCAAGTGTATTATGACAAATTACTAACTATGCAGTTTAAATTTTACTTACTATAGGTAATATATATATCTGACGCAGCTATCGACTAATTTGATGTTAAATTGCATAGTTCAGTCTAGAGAAATCTACTGAAAGGTCAAATGATCCCGTAACTGAAGGGTTCGTATACGACTGACGGAGATTTCTTTTGCATTTTAATAACAGATTACTGCGGATCAATCAATCAAATCACAATTGTATTTACAGCTATTTACAGTTTAATTTCGGTTGTCAATGTATCAGTCGCACTATCGCTTTAATCTTTCTTACCC
>DWQL01000398.1:0-15589 GCA_018231265.1 Noctuana haematospila | reverse complement strand
TGACCTACCCAACCACATTTCTATCCAGTCATACAAAGAAAAACCAACATCTTCAATATAAGGATCTGCATAAAAAGCATCTAAGCTTGTTTGATAAGCTCCAGTTGCAACATTGAGACTTGTAGTGACCGAAGTCGGAATTCTATCTAAGTTTATAGGTGTTTTAACATTGTTGCCTGTTGCTAAATTGAATTCTTCAATTGCAGTAGCCATGGTTGAATTTGCTACTGTCCATTTATCAGAAACGCTCATTAGATAATTAGAATAATTCGTAAGTTTCTCAATTGCTCCACCTGCAATTGACTCATAAGTTGAGACAAATTTATCCCAATCCTTCGATGTATTTAATGATTGTAAGCGTTCTTTCGGATAGCCAATAGGAGTGAAATCTAAGGTTCCAGCAGTGTTAATAATTTCGATCCAAGAATCTAATTCATCGTCAGGATCTCCAGCGTTCCCTACACCCCATCCTCTAGTGTATACATCGAAAGCATCAGAATAAGCTTTGTATGATTGGTAGTATTTCTGATACACTTTAGAACTATTAATATTATCCTCCATCACATGTTCAGCCTCAGCAATGAAATTTACTAATTTAGACCGAAAATCTTCTGGTCCATAAATAAGATCTTGGGTAATTTCTGGTTTAATAGAACTAGCATTGTAACTATCATTTTTGTCTTGATAGTCCATAATGACTGGCCACGATTCATTTAGTGCTTTAGTTAAAGCTAATTTAGCTGTTTCGTATTTAGTTTGCCACAATGCTAAGTCAGCAGGAATATTATCAAGATTTTCTTGCGTTATTTTATCAGCTGGAAAGTCATCAAGAATGTTATTCATTCCAGTAATAGCAGCATTAATCTCACCTTCAGCAACAACCGCCTTCTCATAAGCAGCAAGAGCATCCTCATATGGTTTTGCTGCTGTGGTGAAACTTTCCTTTGCAAGATCATATTTAGTTTTTAGATTTGTATAGAGTGTAAGAGCTTTATCGTAATTGACAGTAAGAGTTTTTAATTTTCCATCAGCTAGTTGGTAGTCCTTATCAGCGGCTTTCCACGCATCATTTGCAGCACCGTAGGCTGTATTAACTCCGCTATACTTTTCATGAAGCTCTTCAAAGGAGTTTCCCAAGTCTGTGTACTCTTTTGAAACAGCGGCGAATTCTTTTTCGTGAGCTGTTTGCTCATCAGTCATTTCACCCAATTTGATTTGAGTTGCATTATAGGTTTTCAGAGTTTCTTCATATTTTGTTTTTAGACCAACATAGTAAGCAGCTAAATCTGTATATTCTTTCTCGCGTAGTAAAAAAGTTTCTTTTACTTTAGAAATGGCAGTTGCCGCTGTGGTATAGGCTGTTTCGGCGATAATGTATTCGGCATCCAAAGCAGCAAATTGTTTTGTTACTTTATCATAAGTTTCTTTTGTTTTAGTATATTGAGTTTCTAAGGCGGTGTATTGTTTTGTAGTTGTTTCTAATGTTTCGCCTAATTTTGAAAAAGCTACTTTAGCTGCAGCCAATTCTGATTTTAGTGTAGTTAATTCCTCTGATAGTGTTTGATATTCTGGTAAAAGACGGTCATATTCGGCACGTGCTAGTTCGTATTTTTTATTAGCAGCATCATATATTTTGCTCGCCTCATTATATTTTGCTTCTATGATGTCAAAAGCGTCTGATCCGCTTGTAAATTTAGCAAATACAGCATCATAAGCTTCTTTTAACAGGTCATATTGATGTTTTACTTCAGTAGACTCTGTGACTGCTGCTTGATAGGCAGATTCTGTTTCTTCATAGACATTGATTACTTGTGTATAGTTCGTACTGATTGTTTGGTACTCTTTTTCCAATTTTTGATAGTCAGTATTCGCTCGCTCGCATTGTGCTAAAAGAGTATCATATTGTTGCCTAATAGACTGATAGGAAGTGGCAATTTTTTGATAATCAGCTGTTGCAGTGTCATAAGCTGTTTGTACGTCTTTGAACTTTGTATTGAGTTGTTTAGCTTGTTCTTTTACTTGTTGATATTCTTTGTCCACTTCGTTATAACGAGTATTATTTTCATTATAGGAGGCCAAAGCTGTTGAATATTCCACTGTGCCTTCTTCATACTGTTTTAGAATGGCTTCAGCGGCTGCTCTTTTTTCATTGTAGGTAGCTAAATCAGTTTCATAAGCAATCAAATTAGCATCATAGGCAGATTTTTGTTGATCATAAGTTGTTTTTGCAGTTTCATATGTTTTCGTTTTTTGGTCAAAGGCTGTCTTTTCGGTTTCATAGGCCGTACGTTCTGTTTCATATTGAATGGCTAATTCTTTAAGTTGACTAGATAAAGTTTCATAAGTTATTTTTGCTTTTTCGTACGCTTGTTTTGTAATGTTATATTCTTCTTTAATTTTATTATACTCAGTAAGTTTTCGTTCATAATCACTTATGGTCACCGTTAAGTCTGATAAACGTTTTTCATAAGTTGCTTTATCCGCTATATACGTTGTTTTTGTATCATTATATTCCGTTAGTAGTACATTATATTTCTCAAGTGCTTTATCATATTCAGTTTTTACTTCGGTATAGCCAGTTTTTGTTGTTTCAAGTTCTGTTTTTAAGGTATTGTATACCTCTGTTGCTACGTTGAATTCTGTAGCTTTAGTATCATACACTGTTTTTTTATTAGTGTAGTTGTTAAGTAAGGCATCGTAAGAAAGTTTTTGCGAATTATAGTCTGATAGTTGCGTATTGTACTTATTTTTTGCATCATTGTATGCTGTTTGAATGGTTCTATAGGCTGTTGCAGCATCTTCGTAAACTTTTCGTTTTGTTTCGTATTCCACTCTTAAATTTTCGTAGCTTGTTCTTTTTTCCTCAGCATCCTTGTTCAATAGCTCGTATTCAGCTTGAGCACTTAAATAGTTTGTTTGCATGTCGAGAAAAGTTGTTTCCGTGTCTTGATAACGTTTTTGTTCTGTTTCATAGGCAGCTTTTGCTTGGTTGTAAGTATCAATATGTGCTTCGTAGCTAGACTTATTTGTTTCATATGTAGCTTTATGTGAGTTATAAGTCATTGTCGCTTCTTCGAAAATCGTTAACTGTTTTTTGTACGTTTCTTTTAATCCGTCTAACGTCGTTTTAAGTTGATCAGCTATTTCATAGGTTTTATCAGCTTCGTTTTTGGAGGTATTGTAGTCTTCTAAGGCAATATCATATGCTTTTTTTGTATCCTCATATTCTGTTTTTGCTGTGGTGTATTCTTCTAATATGCTCTTATAATCTTTTTCCAACGCTTTCTGAACAGATGACTTTTGTTCTACTGTTGCAGCCAGTGCATGTATAGGAATACCAGAACCTATGAGAGCCACACTAGAAAGCAACATAAATTTAAACGAACCTTTTTTCCATGAGTCATTCATTAAATCACACTACCTTTCTTTTTTAATAATATTCATATAGTAAATAAATAAAACCTTAATGAATTACATGCTTTATCAAATGTAATTATACATTATTTTAATGTATAGTTACATTATTTTTAAGTTAAACATTTATCACGTTTTTCGTTGTGATTGCAATTTTTTGATAATCAAATGACGTATAATAATAAAAATAAGTATTATAGAATGGTCTTTTCTAGAAAAAGTACTAAATAGCTTGGTGATAGAGAATTTTTACCTTGGAAGAAAATTATTTTGATTTTTGTATAAAGTTCAGGAAATATGACTATTTATGTGAGGAGTATTATAGAGAATTAAGGAAAGTGGAAAAAATGCTATATGATTTCTATATGATTTTTGAACACAATTGATATAAATTGTAGAATATGTTTAATAAACTTTTCGAAGTACATGCTTTGATGATTTGTATCAATTTTTTTGATCAAAAGAATGATTAAAAGTAATGTAGCGTTTTAATTGTTAATTCTTGTGTAAGTTAAATTAAAATTTCAGATTTCTGACAAACAATCGTAATAAAGAAACCTATCTTTCAACACAAAATAGTCACACTTTCAGGTTATTATAAATTCATACCAAACAAACAATCCTAACAAAACACTTTTTCATTTTTTAACTCCTTTTACCCACTCTTCCCCAAAGAGTGGGTTATTTGTTGTGAATCACCATGACTGGCTCCGTCAGAATGGATGATGAACAATACAAGGCGTGTGAAGAGAGAAGCCACCCTACTAGAAAATCACCAAACCCCAAATCAAAATAAAAAATTGATGTTCATTTTTCGAAAGAACCTTCTATCGATCAGCAGTACACTAAAGCTACAAAACGAAGGGACTGATGATCAATGAACGAAACCAAAACAATCCATTTCAGAAATGCTCACCAACAAAAGAAACTACTTGTCTTACTAAATATTTGGAACGTAGCCAGTGCCGATGAGCTGACGACCCAAACTATCAATTTAATTCCAACAGGTAGTTACGCAATGTCAGATTATTACGGCTATCAGGATGGTGAAAATATGCCATTTGATGAACTACTAGGCTACATAAGACAAATGGATACCCAAAACAATTACATTACCGCAGATATTGAATCAGGATATGCTACAAATGGACTAGAGCTGGCAAAGAATATTGAAGCTCTCATCAACATTGGCGTCATCGGGATCAATATTGAAGATAAAAAACCAAATACGGAAACCCTGTATTCCATAGCAGAACAATGTGTGCGACTGCTAGCGATCAAGCACCAAACCAACGCCATGAAAAAAGATCTGTTTATCAATGTAAGAACGGATACCTATTTTATAGGTGATATTGCTGCAAATAACCAAGATGAGCAAGTTTTAAATCAAACGATCGCACGAATCAAAGCCTATGAAAAAACTGGAATCGATGGTATTTTTATTCCAGGGTTGAAAAACCAAGAACATCTTAAGCAAATAGCAGCAGCCACTACGTTACCGATCAATATTATGCTAGATCTCCAAAACGATTCCATTGCAGATTATTTAGATACAGGAATTTCAAGAATCAGCTTTGGACCTTCAATCTATATGCTTTATAATGAATATGAAACAGACGATTTAATTACATTTTACACATCGTTACTGGCTGACTTAGCTCAATACGAGGAGCAAGATCAGATTGAATTATTTAGAATAAAGTAGAAAGGGGAATGCCCAATGATCAGCGAAAAAGAAAAAAAGCATTACTACCAAGCCTTGCTGGCAAAAGATTCAACATATGACGGTATTTTCTTTGTTGGGATCAGCTCCACTGGTGTTTTTTGCCACGCAACATGTCCTGCAAGAAAACCGAAGTATGAAAATTGTACATTTTACGAAACCGCCGAAGAGGCACTTTTATCAGGTTATCGTCCTTGCAAACGCTGTAAACCACTATCTTATCCAAGAGAAATCCCGCCTTTAGTACAGCAAATGGTGGAATTAGTCGAAGAAACCCCAGAAAAACGTTGGAAAGACCAAGATTTCGCAGAGTTGGGCATCCACTCAATGACTGCTAGAAGACAATTTAAAAAAGTGTATGGTATGACCTTTGTTCAATATGCACGCTCAAGAAGGATGGGGATGGCATTGAAATCAATCAAAAATGGAGAGAAACGAATCGATACGCAGTTGGATGTCGGCTATGATTCACCAAGTGGTTTTTACGATGCTTTTTCAAAAATCATGGGCAGAAATCCAAAACAATCGAAAGAAATCAAAGTATTATCAGCCGATTGGATCGATACGATTTTAGGTCCAATGATGAGCATTGCGGATGATGACTATCTGTATTTATTGGAGTTTGTGGATCGCCGTGGCTTGGAACGAGAAATTGAACGCCTACGTAATCGACTGAATGCTTCCATCGTCCCAGGTAAGACCAAGATCAATGAACAGATCAAAGCAGAATTGGATCTGTATTTTGAAAAGAAGCTGGATGAATTTCAAACACCCTATCTATGCTTAGGGTCAGATTTTCAAAAGAGTGTGTGGCAAGCGTTGACCGAAATTGATCGTGGTAAAACGTCTTCGTATAAAGAATTGGCAGCTACGATCGGTAACCCAAAAGGGATGCGGGCAGTGGGGAATGCGAATGGTGCTAATCAGTTAGCGATTATTATTCCCTGTCATCGCGTGATTCAGACTGATGGTAGTTTAGGTGGTTATGGCGGTGGTTTGGAGCGGAAGAAGTGGTTGTTGAAGCATGAACGGGAATATCGTTAGAGAATAAAAAAGAGTAGACAATGGTCAGAAAAAAATCTGAGTATTGTCTACTCTTTTTGAAGTTACCAGCCACCAGAAAAACCACCACCGCCAGATGATCCACCACCACCGGAATTTCCTCCTCCGCCACTACTGGAAGAACCACCAGAATTGCTACTTCGATAACTTGAGGTACTAAAATGCTGCAATGTCTGATAGTCAGCAAAATTGATTCCTGGTATTTCTCCTAAAAATAAACATTTATCAAGATCACGGATCGCTTTTGGATAATAAGTTGACTCAATTTTTTTGAAATCTCGTTCTCCTTTTTTAAAAGCTTTAGGTAATGCTTGTTCAAAGTTGCCAGCTTCTTTTAAAAAATCTTCTTTACTAGTATCTTTCCCTTTTAGCAGATGATATGAAACGAGTAAAACGAGTAATTTTTCTTTTTGTTTTGTGTAAAAGGACTTTGATACATGTGCTTTTACGTAGACTTGTACAATCTTTCTTGTTTGAACGAATGTAACTCTTGCTTGAACGATCGTTTGCAACATTTCTAAGTAGTCATTATCTGATTTTTTTAGTTGCAAGCGTAATTGTTTTGTTGCTTGCTCGATTTTCTGCGGCTCTGTTAGAAAATCAATTAGATGCTGAGAATATTCTTCATAGTACCGTTGGCTGATGTCTAGACAGAGTTTGTAGTAAATCATTTTATTCGCAGTTATTAAGTGATGGGTTCGATATTTTCCTATCTCAATTGCGTAATTTATTATGTCGCTTGTAAATAAAATTTTTGCCAGATAGCGTTGTAAGTATTGATATTTAGCAAAATTTGAGAGAATTAATATCCAAATAGGCGACGATTCGATCTGAGAAATCAGTGTTTTTTCACTTAAATCAACGTTTCCCAATGTCTTTACTTTTAATTCTTGAATCGAATCAAACAGAGACAGTTTTAAAAGGCGTTTCACTAAAAAGCTTCTAAAATAGAAGTAGCTTATAATAATCCCTACGGCAATGAGCAATAGAGCAATAAAATGAGTCATAATAAAACTTAGAACAATTTCAACATAGTCAAAAAAACTCTTTTCTGGTTCTGTGTAGTAATAGTGTTCTTTATTATAAGAATTACTTGCTTGTTCTAAATCCTGAACTTCCTTTTTCGCTACTTCGTAATTGCCATAACGTTCGTTAACGATAGAAATGATATTATGACTGATGATCGTCAAACCTTGATCATACTTTTCTTCGCGAAATAATTGTTCCACACTTGTGGGGACAATGTCACGTTTCATACTATCTGTAATCACGTCTTCTACACCATATCCAACTTCTAAACGATATTTCCGATCAGATACTGCAATGACAAATAAAAAGCCGTTATTCAGGTCTTTATTGCCAATTCCTAACGTTTGAAAGGTTTTATCTGCATAGGTTTCGATTGTTTCATTTTTGGGTAATTTTTTGATGGTCTTTAGAACAAATTGTGGATGACCAGTTAGTTGTTTGAAATCTGATTCGTTTGCTTGGATGATCGCTTGTTTTGTTTCGTCGCTTAATAGACCAGCTTGATCGTCGACGAAGAAACTTTCGGCTGAGCTGGTTTGCGGGGTGGAGAGTGTGAATAGGAAAAGGGTAGTGAGAAAAAGGATTATTTTAAGAAAGTTTGGGTTGGTAAAGTGTGTGTTTTTTTTATGTGCGTGATTTGAGTTCATTTTGCTCCTTTTTGTTGTGTTGGTGTAGTTATTGCTCATTTTTTTAAGTTCAAATACTGTTCTTTAAAATTTAATAGCCTAATCCCTAATTCGTCTGAAAAATCCCACTGATCTACTATGAATCTATGGTAGGAAATTCTGCCCTTTTTTTTATTACTATTTTCAATAGTACCAGTCATTAAGCGAACTTCTAAATAAATTTTTTCATATGATTTTTTATGAATACCAGTCGAATCATTAATTCTTAAATATAATTCATTTAAGAGTTCTTTTCCCTCTTGTTTCAATAGAATCTGATCTGTTCCAAATTGTTTAGATTGAGAGTGTGTCATCACTATGTTCCTCCTAGAGCTGCTATGATTCTTTTTTTATCTTTTCTATTTTTTGATACACATGTTCGAGCTCTATCAATATAGGATTGTTGTAATTCCCTGTATCATCAACAAAATGTCTTGTTAAATCCATGAGATTAATCGTACTAGTAATTGTTTTACTACCGTCGATTTGTTCTAGAATATGGTTTATGGAATTTTCAATTCTAGCTAAGCTATAATTTGAATTATCATTTGGATAATTGTTCTTAATTAATTTTAAAACTTGTTTACAATGATATTCAATATTTTTTAGATTGCGAAATTTAATTAGATTACTTACCATTGAGGACAATTCTTCACTTCCAATCTAATAAAGGGACGTCTAAGGACTGAGGAGATTCTTCTATAAAACCTAATCTGCTAACATATATCTGTTTATTTAAATCTTTCAACGTCAAATAATTAATTCTTCTATAGACTTCTAATTCTTGTTCGTTTGTCAATTGTATTTGTTGCATGGTCTCGTTAGTATGGACGGATAATATAATTGTCCAATAAACTTCATCTCTAAAGTCTGCAACATTGCAATTCACGATACAAGATGGATCTTCATAAATTGTATTTTTATTTTCAGTAGATTTCCTCATAATTTTAAAATTTTCTTTGCCCATTGTTTATCAGCCCTTTATTTTAATTTATCTAAGTTAAGAGAAGCTGTATTACTAAGCTCTAGAGATATAAACATGATCTAAGCTTTAAAATACTCACGCAATCTTTTATCTGTTATCAATCGCTCCACAAAATCATCTAAGGTAACATTGTCATCTGAATATGTTTTTAATCTTGTAAGGTTTCCTTTTTCACTAGTTACGAACACATTCCAAGTATTATCTTTTCTTTTTTTAAATATTGCTATCTTCGTTTTTGTTCATATCTAACTTACATTCTAAATAACTCTTTATGTTAAGTTTAACATAAAGAGTGGATAAATATTTTACACTTAACAAAAAAAGCAAAAAACTACTAATTAGAGTAATTTTTTACTTTGATTTTTACTTAATATTTAACTTTTTCTTTTTGTCTCAACTCTGTAATTTGTTTCTCCATTTCCTGCAATGCTTGTGAAAAGTTGTTATGAAATGCACAGAAAATTTGAGAACATGCATAGTAATTACTTGCAATTTTTTTCTTGTTTACTGGTTTTTGTTTATCGCTAAAAAAATCATTTAGTAGATTCAGTGCATTTTGCCAAGAATTGAGTTGTTCTAAAAGGTCATGTAATGAGTAGATATCTTGATGGCTGATACTTTTAATTGGTTGATTGTTGTCATTTTTAATAGTTACCTGTTTTGTTGTATTCATTGTGATTCTCCTTAAATTTTTTTTGGAGAATTTCTTAATCGTTAAAGCTCTGCTTCTTTTTATTTATAGTCAACCATCCTTTTTGTTCGATAAAAAGAATTTAATATTCGCTTTAATGAATATATAATACCGTAAACAGAATATTTAGTCAATGGTTTTATTTTGATTTCAGAATTATTTGTTCAATTAGACGAATTTATTGTGTTGACTGTAGAAAATCTACATTTTATACTGAGAATATAGTTAGTATAAAAATGGGAGGGGAAGGCAAGTGCCGATAATTTATAATCGTTTATGGAAATTATTGATAGATAAAGAAATGACAAAAACACAGTTACGTAAAGAAATAGGGATAGGAACGGCTACTTTAGCGAAGCTTTCTGCAAATGAAAAGGTATCAATGGATGTTATTGAGAGGATATGTGTGGCTCTTGATTGTCAACCAGGGGATATTATGGAGTTTGTTCCTGAAAGTAAATAAAAAAATGGAGTTAATTTCAACAGATGAAATTAACTCCATTTTTTATGAAATTAACTCTAAATATCCTTTAGTACCACTCGAACGGCTATTGGAACTACTTGCCAGAGTGGCAGTATTTTGATTCATTAGATCACTGGCTTGTTTGTCAGCTTCCTCGAACGCTTCAGCCATACTGTCAATATATGTGTTAAGCTGTTTTAAACTTTTACCTAGCTGCTTATTGCAGCTACCTAGTTGTTTCATAGCACTTTCTAATACTGATTTGCTATCATCTGTTATTGAAGCGTTAACAGACTCCATAATTTCTGGTAAATCATTTGATATAAGCGTACTTTTGATAGTACCTACTTCAATTTTTTGCATTTTTTCACCTCAATTAATTTTCGTAATACCCTGAACTTAATTCATTGAATAACTGTTCTGGAGTCATATCATTATTTGAATAATTTATTAAAAATGATGTGTCATCGCTATAGTATTTTTTTATTTCTGGATATTTTTTAATAAACTCATTTTTAGTATTTATTTTCGAAGTATAGCCACCTTCTAAATACTTATTAGCAGATTTTCTGGATACTGGCCAAATATTAGGATTAGGGCTCTCAAGATCATTGATACTAAAGATACTGTAAGCTGTTAGGTCTGGTTCTTTGTAACGATATTTTTCCTCTACTTTTTCCTCTGTTTTGATTGAATAATCTTTCACATCTAAATAATAGTAGATCTGACTTTTTTCAGGTCCATCCGTCCCATAAATAATTAAGTATTTATCATCTATGGAAAAACCATTCAGAAAATACATATAGTTCTCATCTATTAGTTTTTTATCTTTGGCTAGTAGGTCGACTTTTTTTGGTTCAGAATCCTTTTTTGATGATACATCATATAGAAAAATTTCAAATAAAGTAGTTAAAGTAGTAGATTCCAAAGGCGTTGGAGTAGTATAGGTTCTATTAAATGTTGCAACATGATTTTCTCCAACTTCAATATCAGAAGAATTATAATTATATCGTTGCTTATTTCTATACTTAGTTTCTGGATTTTGTACGTCTTTATACTGTGCAATTATCCATTTATTATTATTCAATTTTCCCATATTTATAATTTCAGGTTGTTTACTAATATCCCACCATGCTGTTGTCTCAGCGGATGAAGGTATCCTAAAATACTCATAAGTGAACCAGCTAATACATGATATAATTCCTAAAAAAATTATTACAATAATGCTAATAATTATTGTTTTTTTCTTTTTTATAGACATTTATGTTCCTACCTTCGTATTTTATGGCGCATTTACAAATTCTCTTTGTTGGAATAACCTATCATGATTGCTGTCAGTAAACCATTTACTTGCTGCATTTCGTAAAGCTTCATCTTTATCTGCATTACTATTTTTAATGGCGTTTGTAAGAGTTTCTTCGATAGTATCTAATTTCTCTACACTTAATGGATCACCACCATATAGAATAAATGCAGCCTCTGGTGAACTAGGTTTATAACTGCCATCATGTTGTTTTGTCATTAATTGTTTCTTTATATCGTTGGCGGTGTCTTCATCCAATCGATCAAAGAAACTACCATAGCCACGTTCTGTAATTTCTGTGATTCGCATTTGTTGTCGATAATCTAAGTTTGTCGTTAATGTAACTGAGGTCTTCTCATTACCTTCTGATATAGACAAACCTCCTGCGTCTACCATACCATAGAATACGTTCAATCGTTGAGCAATTTCTTTTGAGTTTAAATCCTGCTTCGTCTCCCACAATGATAACCCTTTATTCACAAAATCGTAGGCACCAGATATTCCATTTTTCCAACTAGAATGCTGATCAGGATACTTTTCTGCGTAATATTTATCTAAAGCATCTACCACAGGTTTGGTTCCTTTAGAGATGCCTTGGGCTTGTGCAGTGCTTGATGATTTAGCGAGTGCTTCCACGACACCGATTCCAACAGCTACTTGGGGTGCAAAAATACCTGTTGCGAATAATAAACCATCTTTAACAACTAACCCAATAAAATCTCGTTGTTGTTTGCGAATTTCCGCTAATTTGGCTTGTTGTTCTGCTTTATTCCAATCATCTTTCGAGTTGTAATGCTGTACGCCAATTTCCTTGCTTCCTGTTTTCAATGCTAAAGATTTGTCTAAAGGTTTCTTATTTGTATAAAGGCCACTTGTGATTTGCGATACTTGGTAACTAGATAAATCAAAACTGATACCTGGATTTTTTCCATTAGGGTCTTTTTGGAAGCTCAATTCTGTTAGTTTACTGTAGATATAAATATTTGCATTTCCTTGCATAGAACCAAGATGTTGCGTTTTGTTTGGCTCTAATATTAACAAAGATTCCCATAACATGTTACTCAGTAATAAGTTTTTATACATGCTTGCCATAGCTTTTGTATCATCGTTAGAGTTACCACACATTAATATTTGCATATCTGCGAGTTGTTGCATTTGTAAAGCTGTTTGATTAGAGAAATTGGTTAAATATTTATCAACCCTATCGCTTGCACCGTCACCTATTTGGCCTAGTAAACCATTGACAAAGTTCATCACTCGATCGGTATCATCATCCCCAACTAATTTTTGTACATAATTAACCATCATGCCGTACATGCCGTCACTTAACTTATCTGGATTTAGCTCAAATAATTTATCATATTTTTCTTCTGCTAAATAATTCATGGCTTTAACATCTGTTTTTCCAGAAGTTGACATCGCACTTATAATGGATGGTCCCACTCCTTGCTGAATAAATTTTACCATATTTGCTGGCTTTAATCCGCTCTTTGGATCTGTAATATTCATCGTATTTTCGATAGAGGAAACACACTGAGTTAATTCAGCGGTTACGGCTTCTAATGCCGCTTTAAAAGCAGTTTGTGCTTCTTGTACCGTTGAACGTGTAGTTTTAATCTCATTTGTTTTATTTTGTAATTCAGTCTGAAGGCTAGTTAAATGAGTTTCTATTTTGGAATCTGATACTTCTGGTAAGACTCCTGCAATTTCATTGATAACAGTTTTAATACCATTTGCTTTTTCTTCAAATTTTTGATATTCAGTACTGGTTACCTTCTGGCAATATTCATCTTCTACTGTGGGTTTTACAGATTTTATTAGGTTATTAAACCCCGCCCCTGTTAACGCTGAATGATAATTTTGTAGCGCTTGTGCAAAGTTTGTGGTGGCTTGCGGAAGTTGAGCAAATGCGTCAGATTTCAATTGATTCATTACACCAACGAATTGGTTAACAGACTCTGCTTCTAATCCATCCAGTTTTGAACTAAAGGTTGTTTGAGCCGCATTTGCTGCATCGGACATGGATGTACTATATTGACTAATTTTCGTCTGTAATTCACTTAGATCATTTATTTGAGTAATTTTTACAGCCATTTTATCCCTCCTTTATTTAATCATTTACTTTTTGCCTTTTCAGCTTTCGCTTTTGCCTCAGCAACTTTCCTCTCTGCTTCGGCTTTCTCAGCTGCAACAGCTGCATTATACTGTACCTCTAGATTTTCCAAATCGGTCTCTAATTTGCCGATTTTAGCGGCTAATGCTTCTAATGCAGCACTCTTTTCACTAATTACGCTACTTTTAAATGTAGTGAAACTTTCTTTTACCCCAGTGTGTTGGTCTTTATATTTTGTTCCAGCCATTCCATCAGTATTCCTTGTAACAGACATCTTTCCGGGCATATTTTTCCCGGAAAGTTTTGACTGTAAGGTTACTAAATTTGCTTTTTCTTGACTGACATAATTCATAGCACTTCGTAAATCTGCTGAACTCATCTATTTTTTCACCTCTTTTTTCTACAAGCTATTTACATTGTTTAAATAGATATGCCATATTATTTATTAGATAATAGGCCTCATCCTCTGCTAACATAGGTTCTTTATAGTTTTTATTGCCTGGACTAAAGATACTTTGATCATTTAATCGGACAGTTAAAATGACTTCTTCTGCTCGTTTAAGAACTTTACTTATATCATCGTATCCTTTTGATAATTCAAAAATATCTGCAATTGAAACAAAGTAGATGCCGACTTGTTGTGCTTCTGTTAATAATTTTACCAATAAAGTTTGATTTAGGGTATCCATTTCACTAACGACCTTATTAACATTGTTTAGTAAAATATACATAGGTTTCAAACCTCTATAAAACTCTGTAGGAGAAAGTTGACCTTGCTTTTCTCTTTCAATTGTATATTGTTCTTCACGTTCTTCTAAGCGTATTTTTAAAGCATTTAGTAAATCATGGTACTGTTCTTTTTCTATTGCTAGTGCCGATACTTTATCGTGTAACTCATATAAAGGACTATTTGCTGTATCAAGTAAAATAACTTGGTGTTCTTTTTGTAATAATTGAGACAAGAGTTGTTTACCGAATTGCTCCGCTTCTTGTATTTTTCCGTAAGCAAATAGGAGGTTGCTTCTATAACTATCCCAAGAAACGCTCTGTACTTCTTCAAAGTCGATCCCAACTGGGAATATGTTAGGTGTTGCTAAATCTTGTTGGACACTTGGCATGTTTACGAAGTATTCTTCTGTTAATATTTCAGGCACCATCGGAATTGGTTCAGGTCTAGCACCTGTCCAATGTTGATCCATCTGGCTAACTTCATCTTGAATCGCTTCAATAATTTGTAACGTATCTTCACCATCGGCTGGTAACGCAGTCTGGAATAACTCAGGTTCGTCCAATTTAATTAACCCACGACCTGGTAAGTCATCAATCGTCAATGTTGTACGCCCAACAATCGCTCTAGGTTCAGAATCGTCAATCATTTTCAACACGATTTGCGTCTTGATATTACTTGAAAGAGTCATGCGCATTGAATTCTGACGTCCTGCAGAAAGTAATAGGTGAAGTCCAATCCCAGCACCTTCACGGGCAACTTGTGTAATCACTTTTTCAAGGATTTCTTCAAACTTGGCCCCTTTCATTCCTTCAAAACCATCTAACAAGATAAGGATGATCGGTTCTTCTTTGCCACTAGCACGTTCATACATATCCAAACTAGCCACAGAAAACTCGCTCAACAATTTCTTACGACGTTTCAATTCATCATTGATTCTACGAGCGAATTTCTCGATTTTCTCTTCTTCATCAATACTCATCGTATCTGCCACATGAGGCAATTTCTTAAGAGGCAACAGTCCATTCGTTCCAAAGTCCAATAGATACACATTCAATCTTTCTGGACTATGCACTCGCGCCAAGTCCATCACAACCGTCTGCATAAACGTACTTTTCCCATAACCAGGACTACTAAACACGGTCATATGACCTTCTTGGGTCATATTCAAACGCAAGGTATTTTGCGCCTGCATACTTGGTACATCTACCACACCAAGCACAGGTTCAAGCGGCTGTTTCTCTGTTAACCATTCTTCTCTAAAGTTGACTGGATGAAGGGTAGAAGAAGCAATCCGTTCTTCCAATGGTGGTAACCAAGGACGTGGAAGTGGGGTAATATTTTCACGTTCCGCCACTTCATGAATCCCATTAGTAATGGCATCCAACTCAGTTGGAATCTGTTTTACATCATC
>DWQL01000397.1:0-15597 GCA_018231265.1 Noctuana haematospila | reverse complement strand
ATGTTTTTGTTGTTTAGGAAAAATTATGAGCGTGAATTTTAACAATGTACGCCAACAGCTGAAATTGACACCACAAAGTAAGCTAGCAAATGTCGCAAGTTTTGCAGATAAGGTTACCAACAAATTCAAAGTAAGGACATCTTCGATGTATATTTACGTGCCCGTAAGAACTAATTACGAATACTATCTAATAAAATCAATAAAAATAAAAAGTAATAATTTTTGTTTTGTTACGACAAAGAAGTATAAATCTCACGTGCATACATAAGTATATCGCTTATATACGCTTCTTTAATATTATATACGTTCTAAATAAGCCAGTCACAGTCACTTAAAACAAAAAAATCGCAACTATTGTCCAACTGAATACCTACATATTATTTTTTTTTTTTCTCCGATTCAAGTACATATTTTTCACCAACAGTAATTCTCTTTATGTCTCATAAACAACTAGTTAGTATTTAATAGATACTCATAACCCATTTAATTTCTTATTCACTCTAAGAGGTTGTGAAGATACCGGCACCGCAGCGCACTTATCTCGTCTGTATGATGTATGTGCTTAATGTCCTCGCTAACATTGTATAATGTGCCGTGTGAAGAATGGAGTGTATTTCCTACAATGATGTAGGTAAATGAAATAGTTTAAGCGTGTCTGGTTTTAGTTGGGGTTAAGTCATGATTGATTTGGTTTTCTAATTACACGAAAAGACTAACATAGATCTCGTTGGCCTCGTTGTACATAAGCTGTCTATAAACATCGGCGCATAGCTTTAATTTTTCCCAAAAATAATTGAAAAATTAATGAGTGAGGCTCGTGTTTTCATGCGACATACAAACATACAGACGAATTGAGAAATAGTATAAATATGAGAGGCAACGTAAACGAGTTAACAGCTAATCCTACTGAAAGCGGCTAGAAAGCAAATTTTCTCCACACAATTGAGTTATAACACATGCCTATTAGCGATACCGGAACATAAGACAGCTAATAGACCATTAAACGACATCAACTTGTCGGCCGATTCGAGCGATTAATATGGTCGTTTAATCTATTCTTATATTAAGACGTGAAGAGAAAGCTTTCGATACCGTTTTAGGCACCTTTCGGCGCATTGAGGAGTTTGGGATTCGGCATGGTTAAAGTTCATATAAAGAAGAATAGAATGATGAAATTTATGTAGGTACACTACAAATTTAGAACCATAGGCAACCTCTAATACAAATAGATAAATTAACAAAAAACCAAATTTTTATACTACACATCTTCTGTCTTTATAAATTTTATATTATAGATTAATTTATGAAACCTTCGTAAAAACTCATTAATTCAGCTTATTATAAAATAAAATGGCACTTTACTTTAATCAATATAATGATGAACTTAGGTAAAATATTTTATTTTTATTTTCAGTGATTCTAAACCACAATGAATAGGTTTTACGTAGCCCAAATTCTGTTTTCATTTTTTCTTTCTGATCCTTATCGGATAGGAACCTTCTGCTCCATTCCTATCCAATTACAGATGAACATGGATCTGCGAATCCAATAAGGGATCTAGCCCTCAGTGCATATATAAGTGGGCTTGTATGTAGGACAAATGGCTTCCATAAGCTTCAAGATCCTGCGGAATTCCAAATCGTGTTACTAGGGGAAGCTTAAGTGTGAGAAAGGAGGCTTAATTTAATCCGTATGTTTTCATCGTCGAAGTGAAATGGTAATTGTGAAATAATCATTATTAGTTCTTATGAAAAAACATTGTACTCGTAGGTTACCTGAAATTTTACTTATTTTTGGATTTTACTTACCTATGAATGACAGAGATACTTTGAAGGCATTTACATATTTTATCTTGATATATTTTTTAATAGGACATTGACATACGATCGCTTTTGACCTACCACTTAAAACTGCTGGCCTACTCGCCCTATCATGGATAATTTTATAGTAATGTACAAAGAAGCTACCTGTGTCGTGCATAGCATAAAGTCATAAGTACCACGCAGACTTGAAATGTGTCATGTTCGAAAAAGAACGGAGCTAAAAATGAGTTTGCACTGGAAAAGTGGAAACAATAGGTTCTCAGTGAATGCCAAACTGGTAAAAAATTGCTGTCCTCAACTCAAAGTTTAAATGCAGATTGTTAACCATTGTACTAAAAGTATTTAATTGTAGAATGCTAATTTTTACCAGCTTACACCAGGAAAAATATATTTTTCGAAGTACGAATAAGGTTATATTTATGCAACGGGTAACTTACAAAACGTACCCATATAATGTGAGTATTAAAGATGGGCGTAGATAGAGAATAATGGAAACAGAATTTTAATGGGATAATGAGAATTATGTACCTATGCATCGTATATAGGTACTCGTAGCACTACATTTGTCCTGTTTTCTGTTATAAAAGCGAAAGAGACAGACGTATCTTTAAGCTTTTGTGGGCTAGGATCGTGATCTTGTGGTGCCTTATTGAGTTAATCAGTGTTTCCGTACCATTGTACTATGAGGTTGTGTATGAGACAAGCATTGAAGTATTAAACGGTATTATTTAGCTTTTTTTATACAGTTATCAAATGTGGTGTAAGTATGTATTTTCAAATCTTGAAAACCTGAGCAATACGAATATACATTATTATACCTACTACAATCATTTTCAAAGATTTTCACCAGCAGATCTAGTTACGAAATCCTACGTACCTCCATTAATATTTTCCTGAGCGGACAAAGCGTTCTTGGTCCTTTCTTATAAAACGCGAAGGCGTGGAATCCGAGGACGGCCGAGTTTTTTGATTGTTATGATCTAGGCTCTTCAGACAGGAATGAATAAGCCTTACTTTGGTTAACGCCTTATTTTCAGGTCACAGCGTCACTGTACACCAGGTAGGATTGACGCCTGTTCTAGATTAAAAGGCTCTTGAGAACGATATTAAAAGAATTTCTGTAGGTATAATTTGTAATATAATATTTAGATTTAGTAACCCAAATAGCTTAAGGGAAGCGTGGAGACGAAAATTAGGACGAGAAAATAATACGCGTTAAATCAGTACGCGATGGTCAGTCCGTGGTTTTGAACTGGTTTATTTTGGATTAATTACCAAATTACAAAGTAAAGAACAGAACTCTTAAAGTGTGGCTGCCTGTCTTTTCATATGTTACAGTCAATTTGATATGGATATGGATCATAACATGATAATTACATTTATTGTTATAATTATATTCGTAACAATGAATAGATAGGCACTCATTACCAAAGCCTTTTAAATGAAAGTATGTGTCAGCAAAAAAATTAACTAGTACCTATGGATTATATTTTACGGATATGTAAATTATATTCTGGGTGTTTGTGTGTGTTCTTATGGCAATACCACAGTGGAGCGTTATTATTTATTGTTCTTCAGATATTTGCAGTAGTACCTTGTCTAGCATTTGAACGCTACATCCACCACATTCGCAATCAGGATAACATACTTAATGATCTAGCAAAATGTCCTTCTGCCCGCCCCACGCATATAAATAGCCAGCATTTACGTGACGGATACATGACAGTCAATTTGTCACAGCCTCTACTGATAATGAAATCGTTTTATTTTCTTATCTGACAATAGATTAACGATTATATAAAAGGCAGATGCTCTAAAAGACGAAATGCGACGAAAGACGCGCGACGTGAAGTCGAGCAGTAAATTTTTTGTTAACCATCAATTTTTGTTTTCTCGCTAGACACGATTGAAGTACACGCGGATAAAGTAATAGCTAGTGTAAATATTAACAAATAACTCATAAAACAAGGAAAAATTAAATTAAACAGATTACTTTATTATATTATACAAGTCAAACCGTAATTAATTAAAAATACAAACATATTCGTACGACCAATAAACATTGTTGCAAAACAATACTTTAAGAAGCCTACAAAATACGTAGAGACATAAATATATCACAGCAAAGGGTATGTCTAAGCTCACGGTTGTAACAAACAAGCAGAACAAACTGTCATTTGCCACTTGAGAATATTCGGCAATCGCAAAAAGTTTCAAGCAGCCGTGCGTAATGAACGAACTTAGGCCACTGAAAGAGTTAGGGCTGGGAGAACTCATGACTTTGTTATTGAGGAAATTGGTAATTCATTGCGCACTGAAGTTACTTCGTCGACTCAACGTTACCTTCCTAAAGAATTATTGGGAAAAGTTTTGGCGGCTTTCCATGTACATTTAAACTTATAAAACAGTCTATGTTTACCTATGAGTTTACTTATAATAATTGGCATTGCTCGTGAGCACGGCCGCGTGAACTTCAGGATTAGATCAAAAGAGAAATTAAAAATGGACATAACGAAATAACGGTATGGGTAAAATATTCCACGTCCACGCAGTTGAAGTCGCGAGAAGAGACTGGAACTAGTGACCGTTTCAGTTTCGGCCAGTTTCGTCGGCTTTAGTTTCGGTTTCGGCCAAAATATGATCGAAACTTACGGCCGCGCCGAAACACCTGTGTTCTTGAATTATCCTGCGTCGTTCGACTAGAGTTCAGTACTTGTCAATAAAAAATTGTAAGCTATTTAGGTAAGTTTCTGGTTTCGGTTTCGGCCCAAACTGAGTTCAAGACCGAAAGTTCGGTTTCGGTTTCGGCTGAAAAACCAGTTTCGGTCGGACACTAACTAGAACATAAATATAGCTAACCTCAGAAACAAAACGGTCAGAAAGATCCAGATTACTTAAACGGAATGCAAGAGCAGTGGCCCCGTTTGCTCTCGTGTGGAACGGAGTATAACCCAGTTTTCGTTACACTTTACAGTTTCTATTAAAGCGAATTGTATAAGTTAGCACTTGTTTCTGAGTTTCATTAAACGTTGTATGGTTTTATAATCGTGCTAGTCCCAATGGAGCCTAGTTTTTCCTTATTATTAGTCATTGAAAACTCCTGCAACTCCTTGATATATATGTTTAATGTACGTAGATGTATAGCTATGGAGACTGTACTCAGGAGTTCTGTTTGCGTTAGATTAAATATAAATTGATATGAAATATTTATAAACTTTAAGTACACATGAAAGTTCAAAGTTTATATTAACATTTGGTTTAGTTATAACATTTCATTTACATACTATTTTCAACTCAATTCCGGAATATCTTGCTACGGCTTTACCTTCCCATTCACAATACAATGGATTCTGACAAAATTAAAATATAAATTTAATAAAAATCCCCCCAAAAATAAAAGAAGGCTTGTATTAAACTATTGATACTTTTGTTGAACGAATGGTCTAATAAGTTTTAGGTATAATTGTACTCTTTAGTTTTTTTGTTGGAGGTTTTTTATTTATAATTTTTATTTTTTAATTCATAGCTTTTAATAGCTATGCATATATTGGAAAAAAATATATATTACTTTGAATAGAAATTCATTCTTTTATAGTGTCAAAATAATACAAAAATATTAAATGTCTATTATTAATCTGTATTAAAAAAATCGTTTTAAAACAAATATGAACCTTTAATATCAATAAACAATGTTACATTATGGCTCATTATTCTTTCACACACGAAATCACATTGACCTTAGATTTACATAATGGAAAATTTAAAAGGGTCTTAAACACACGTTATCTACGTCTACAAGGTAAAATAAAATACACAGAAATAATTTTATTTTTATTATAGAATAAGATAGTGAACTTGAACCCATATTTGTTTTAAGATAAAAAAAATCAGATATTTTTGAATGAAAGTATCTAATAATTTTAAGAAGAAAAGAACACAAAATAAAATAATAATAAAAAACTACTACTTACTAAAAACCACAAAAAAACGTGCTATAAACTTTAAAATATTAATTACTATACTATACGTGGAAGTGCACAGAGTCCAAAATACATACAAAATACATTTTTGAGAATTCAAGTCAGAAACAGCTGATGGTATGATTAATGATCGTTCATTCGTTCGCGCTATATGAGTACTTTGAGATGGGACATGAAAATTAATTATTACCAAGTATTATAACCCCGCTGGTAGTTCGCAAGTCAAACTTTTATCGATAGATCGCAGTCGTTAAACCTGGTCGGAGACCCTTTGGGTGGTTAAACAACATCCGAATATAATATAAATTTAAGGATTTAAAAAAAATGAGGATCTACGAGTATGTTAGGCTGTATACATGTTTTATTACTTCTTTATCTATATAAATAAGTTTGTAAACCAATTTTGATGACAGTTTTATATAAAAGTGTATCAAGCTAATTTTAATATAGACAACCTTGAAGTCTATAACAACTTAACAATTTAAATTAACAATCTAAATTAATTAATTTAATTTTAAGTCTATAACAATTTAAATTATTTCTTACGCCATAGCATGAAGTTGGTTTTCATTTTTGCTTAAAATCAATACTTACTATAAAGATTGTTCTTACTCTTAGACGCATCATGTTATTTCACATGCTAATTTAATTTGCAAATTACTACAGCAATCATTCATTGGTCGTCAATTAAATCATTAGCTTCACTAATTACTGCTTAGCGATACAAGATGCTAATACCGTTTCAATTACTCATCGTCTTGCGGTTTCCAGGCTTTATTACTCTATAATATACGTGTGAAATGAGCAGTTTGAACAGAGGTTCGGAGCCGATGCAGTTATATTGTTTATTGCTAGAAACACCGATTCGGTTGCGAATAACCTTCGTGTATACTGAGTGTAACTCATAGTCATATTAAAAAAACTACAAAAAACAATATAAAGTAGGCTCAGTAAAAAGTATGATATACCTACATCTAAGTAATTTATTACTAGCTTTTTACGTCAAAATGAGTTATGAGTTAACTGTTATGGCAATGTTTGACGTTCCATTTGCGACTCGTATATTTTACTGCCTTTTTATGACGTGCCTAAGCTCAAAGGCAGCCCAGTGTTACGTTTTATGTTTTCGCAAATAAATTACTGACTGGCTAATTTGACGTTAAATTCCAACACAATAATGTTTATGAATAAAATATATTTTTTACAGACTTCAAAAGGAGGGTCTCAATTTGTGTTTGTGTATTTTATAATTCGAATTCATATACCTTCATAACATAACATAACTTTCTCATAAGAACCGATTTCGGTAGGTAATCTTTTGCGTTGAGTTCATTCTCATTACACACGTTAGAGTCATTTATTTTCCCGGTGTCAATTGTAACATTTAAAAATAAATAAAGTTATTGAATTAATCAGATTTTTCAAACAAACATTTCAGTTAATAACACGTTCAACATAATTAAATAACAACTCGGGGAACCAAGTAATTGATTAACTGTACCTACCTGGACAGCAAAATGGTCAGTGCAATTATTAATGAATTAATTAAAAATGAGCGAACCACAATGCCGTTGTTGCTTTAATATTTAAATGAATATTGCATACTGAATTCGAATATGGAAAGATTTAATATGATATTGAAATAATTTAATTAAAATAACTGTCGAACTGACAAGCGAGAACTGTCCCACGTAAGAATTTTACAAAATGGCGTTGAGTTTTAATAATTAAGGTTATTCGTGACTGCATTTTAACGTTCGGCATTTGAAAGAAATAAAGTAAGTTTGTAACGCATCAGCACTCTTAGTTAAATTAGTGGGATATATAATTGGCAAAAAAATAACCACACATACACTATTAGAATTAAATTGAAAATTACTTTATCATATTATTATCTGCATAACATGTCGTAGATTCCAAAATGCATAGTCAACTTAATTACAAAAAAGAGCAAAGAAAATTACAAGCTGGAAGCTGAAATTTATTATTGTTCGAAAAGTTCCCACGACATATAAATGAGTATTAACGAAAAAAACTTTGTAACTAGCGCCGCCTACAAGTTGAGATGAAACAAACTAATCAAATTAAAAGTTGGCCGAGAAGCAAGTTTATCTACTCCTATTATTAAATCTCACCCTCATCCAGAACTATCAGTACCTATGCCATTTATAGCTGTAAGGATATCCGTTTTAAAACTTGCATTCAAATGTATTGTATACAAGGAAAACTTACTTCTAGATTCATCTTTTCGAAAAGTTGGTATAAGTAAGTTTGCTTAAGATTATTGCGTGTGGTAAGTAGGTAGGTAGGTAGGTAGTAGGTCGGGTAGGTAGAATATCATTAAATAATTTTAGATGTTTTATTTTATTTCAAAGTAAGGCATCTGTTTGAAATTATGTAATTATGCATCAAAGGTTGTTCTATTCTCGATTTTATCGACACAAAATATAACTTCGAGAACCTTACAAAGAGTAAGTGACCTTATATCTGAAGATAAATGTAACCTTTAAAGTTACCGTACAAAGTTATTTACAGGTTAAACTTGTGTACAACGTAAGATGTCGCCGCGAAATACACTTTGTTGCAAAACAGAGATAATAGGTACTTCTATACAACAAAGTTATCTTAACGTAACAAAATGTTATGCACAAGACAGCATTACTTATACCTAACGTGAATTTTTATTGATGACAAAAAAATATATAAATTTGAATATTTTTAACATATTATATAATATGCTCGATGTATAATTAACGTGCATATACTCTAATCCAAGGAATAGGTTACGGAAGAAAGAGATAACAAGAGGGAGAAAATGACTGTTAGGTATTTGATGCATGGGTCATTAAATGGTGCTCTTACAAAAGTGACTCTATTGGGATTGGTTGAATATAAATATTTAATTAATACATAGATATAAAAATATATTGATAAGGAGCAAGGTTGATCCCAAACCCACCTACTAACAGTGATCTATAGTGTCTATTTCATGTATTCTATACTATCTAACATTTCCAGCCCAAATGTAACGCAATTGCCACAAATACCTATACTAAAACAACAGAACTCTTTATAAAGCCAATTAAAACTTTACCCAGATTGGGTTGTTAAATGTAAACACTTGTTAAATAAATAAAGAATCTTTTCTTTCTTGCTTATCTGGTCTTGGTTTCTTTTCGTAATGAAATTATGTACCTACTTGTAGTTCCTCGTTGCTCCTGTTCTGCGTTCTTTGTTTTGCGTCTTATCCCTAATGTTTTCCATTTAAGAATACAAAGTGAACTTGAGTCTGGTTAAAAACGTTACTTTACACTTCGTAACCGCTGTAAATGAGACGAGATAAGCAATAATTCTTTACCGAGAAATTGTCTTTGTTTTGTCTCGTGTTGTTTTGCTGCGTATTTTATTTTTCAACACTAATGCCTACTGGTATACTTTTCTTCTAGCTTAAAGTGAATTATTTTAATATCTCGTTTTAAGATTGTTAGTAATTTAGTTAGTAACGTAATTTTTAGATTAATTTTTACGTGCACTAAAATTATACCAAGGTTTTGAATTGTTTTCAAAACAACACTTAACACACACTTACGTATTGATTTGATATACTTTCTATTTTTGAAGGTTAATAACTGTTTTAACTAAATGGAGTGCCGTTTGACAAATAACAACTGACTCTGTAGGAGAGTTCTAAGTAATTACAATCGGGAGACAGTCTCTGAACAGTTGTGCCACGTTCTTGTCTCATTGATAAATTGATATCTGTTCAATGTAGATGTATTAAGAGGTACTACGTTGCTCTCTCAGACATTGGCTAAATGAAGGTTAAAAGATAAAAATATGGATCCGAGATGTCTATTCGAAATTACGGTGTAAATTCTAAATGACATACACAGTCATGTTTTGTAACCGTGCGTTTGCGCCAAGAAACATCTAACATGATGTTCTCATTGTAGCACATAAAATTTAAGATTATGGGTTAGTAATAGGTAAATCTCTAATGTGACATTATATCTAAAGTGACAGAGTTAGCTACCTCCATAAATAAATAAATAAATTCTGATATAAAAAATGGAGTATTTACAAAAAGACATCGCCCGCACAGTAGCGTCCTCTGTCCTCTTGATAAATTAACGTCCGCGCAACGTGATGTATTAATGTCAACCTAAACCGACTAGAAACTTTCTTTTTCCGTAATCTCTTTACGTATTACAGTTGGTTTTATGGTTCCGTAACTTGTACGAAGATGTTCAATTTGTTGTTCGTCGTTCTGTTACAGTCATTTAATTTTTATGAAATAATATTGTTCAATCTTGACTTGACTTATTGTTTTACTTGAAGTGGATACTATTAGAATTTCTGACCTTCTTCAGAGTTCTTGTATAGTAATTTATAATTTACGCAAGAGCTGTAAGTGTAGTTACCGTAGCCGATGTACTGTGTACTGTGTTTTTGACGTTCATCGAGTGTATACAAATACCTTATGATGAATAAAAATGTTTTTATTTATTTATTAATTTACACGATATTGAGACTTTTTTTTACTTGAAATTTCACAAAAAAATTTGCCATAGTATTGATTATTAGTAGATAGAAGTTAGCAAAGTACGTAATATAGTTCTAAACATATAGTTCTAGTTAACATAGTAGTCTACAATTTGTGACTGCAAAGTTGAAGTCGTTGCTCAAATATTAATGTTTAGTACGGAACTCCTACGGAACTCTCAAGACGTTTAGTGCGATACGTCGAGTGTGAAAGCGTTTACAGTGTCCAACGACGACCATGACGACGCACGACGACGCACGACGACGTGACGCGACGTTTGATTCAACAACAGTCACAGAAAATATAACATTTTAATCCTCAAAAAGAAGTATTGTAACACACTGACCTGTGAATTAACAGTACGGCTTATAATACTGTAGATAACTCAAGCGTCAAAATGCTACTACTGTGAAACTTTAACGATATATTTACCTACTAATCCAGCTTTTTGAGGAATTTTCCAGCTGAACTAAAATTTTCATACATTGTTTAACCTACTTTCAAGAGGTAGATACTATGTTATTTACTACTTTTAAATATAAATTGGTACAAAACTTTTGCCTCAATGCAATTTTGTGCTAACACTGTGGCATGGCAATTAGTTATGTAGATAACCTTAACCAAAATCCGAGTAATATCGATTTACAAACACGAGACTTTTAAAATCGAAGCTACTGTTTATAAGTAAAACATTAAAACACCCTTTTTGCTTTAAAAATTTCCATCGATCAAAGCCATTTGACATCAATCACCGCGAAATTTGTATTGACCAACTTTAGTGCTTAGCTCGGGAATTTTGTAATGCCTATTTAGTTAGACTTCAATCCCACGCTTTAGCCGTTCAGTAAGAAAAGTCGCTAAGTAAGACAAACGATGTCACCACGAAGCCCAGTTGGGGCTAATTTGATCGGCCGGTTGTCAGCAAGTCATGCCGGTGACCCTTTACGTGCGTGATAAATTGTGCACGTAATGTATTTTGGGGGAACGCGGCATTACGGATGAGTACACACATTTTTTTAATTACATCAGCAACTTTACGCCATATAGGACTTGAATATGGAGTGCCATGCACGTCATTCTTGTTGAGGTTCCTGGACTCGGATAAATGCGATTTATTAAACAAATTGTCTACTTGCTATTGACTAAGAAGGAGGTGGAGGGTCAGAGAGGAAGGATCACTTATTGGAAGCAAATTCAGACCGTCTTCCCATGAAAGTACAAAGCAACACAAGTATACAATGTATGTAGTTATAAAATCCGAAATTCATTTTCTTTTTTTTTCAATAGTTTTAACCTTAAGCAACTTTAACATACATCAATCTAATAAGCAAATTTTGAAATAATACTATCCAACAAGAGCATGGAGAATTTTTTTACTTTTATTAAGCGAACATTGTGATTTCTCTGTACAAAGGTGTCCCGATATTTCCCCGCGGAGCTGTTGGCCGAAGGCACGGCTTCACGTGTTTGTTCTGGCTGTAGGCCAAATTTACGGCGTGAAATTGGGCGTTTACGTACTGATTTTCGATAATATAGATTTAAAAATTTTAAAATAGATAGATAAGTAAGTGAAGGACTAACTTGTTAGAAGGACTCATTGATACACTGATACACATGCACAACACCAGTCAGTTTTAGCGTCAGAAGTAAAAAAAAATTGATCAGGAATCAGGTTAGAAAATATCTAACCTTCCTGATCAATAAATGCAGTAATAAAATTAAATTTATTTTCCAGACTTTCCCTAAGCTATCAAAACTATGGGAGAAACAAAAGAGCTATCCGTCTTGTATTGCGAACACTCGATCTTCGAATTGGAAGCACGTACGTAGTCACTTTCCAGGACTTAATTGGAATGCATTCAGCGTCCGTGTAGCAAATGGGAAGCATGTGTAAGCTCTTTAACCTGAAGACTGTATTTCACGTCGGAGTTCGACAAATTCTTTAGACAAAAATTTTGACATTGAACCAAATAAAACTCTATCAATAACATAACGATGTTGTATTCAAAATGTTTACCACATTACAAAATGTTTTTTAAGCTTCGTTCTTTTCAATTTTATACGAGGGCTGGAATCGGCGAGCTATTAAGAAGTCAAGTGAATTTTTTTCTATTCGATTACACCAGAAGTATTGGAAGGTATTTTGCACTGTGATTTTCCGTAACAATTACGCCGAACACAGGAAATGTCGATACATCACTAATTCCTAATTTGTCTTTTGCATTGTTTCGTCCTGGCAGCTAATTTGTAATGGCGGGTAACCATGTGTTTTATGTAGTTTTGTGTAAGTACACAAAACTATTGTATTTCGTGGACTTATTCGTGCATGAATGAATGAATTCATATACCTACCTATGTAATGTATGAAAAACAATAAGTAAAATGTGGATTTAATACATTGCAGTTGAATTTCGTCTACCGCTAGATAAATTGTGGATACCTAACACATAAAAGTACATAGGTACAAACGTCTTGATGCAAACTAAAATTCCATGCGTAATTTTTGGTTTGACAACGACCGACACGGGTTGGCCACTAACGCGTATCTCCACCAATCCGCATTGGGGCAACGTGGTGGATTATGCGCAAGGCCTTCCCCGATGGTGAGAGAGAGAAATCCGTGCCCAACAGTAGGACATAAAAAGGGTTGAAGGCAATGAATTCGGGTGACAATAGATGTCTACATACGTTTTCATTTTAGGTAGAACATTGTGTTAAAGGTTTTGAGATACTTAATAAAGCAGTATTCATCCAAGCACTCCCGAAGGCCCGCGAGTGCCGTCTCACTCACCTCAGCGCGGTCTATATATCACGCCTTTAGTTATCTGAACAACCGACATTGATGGATGGCCTCTAAACAAGCCGAAAAGTCATTTGTTTGAAACACGTTTAGATTCTGCATTGTGTCAATTAATATTTTGAATCAGTGTTCTAACGTAAATTTTGTTTTAAATATCGTGTCATTTATTTTCACTAAGGTTAGATCAAAATAAAAGCGTATTTTAAATATTAAATCAGAAACAGATCCATTGTAATTGTATAATAATAGTAAATTTGTTTTTTTGTTACTATTGTTACATATTTACTTACGTACGTTCGCGGGCTTTAGGCAACCTTTTGGCTATAGTTGATCGGGAGTTTAAAACCGGCGAGAAAAAGACCTAATTAGTTACATTATTTGGTATGCTGTAAAGCTTAAGCCTGATAGTGAGCACACGTGACAGCTATACGTGTGCGTCACTATCATTCCACCGCCAACTGCTGACAATTTTATAAAATTAAAAACAAACAACCTTTTTTCAGTTGTCTAAAAAAAACTTGCTTCGCAATAATAATAGGGTTAGGAGAATAAAGTATAAGAACATTTTACATTCAGGCACTAAATCACAAACAATCTACCCCGAGTTTTCGGGACGACTAGAGAAGGATTTAATTAAATAGAGAATTAGCTACTGTTACGAAAAACTTTTTGCCAGTACAAACGAAAACAAAGTTTTGTGTTTCGTCTGTCCCTTTTTAATCTCAAGCGCAGAAAACAAACATTAACACGATTTCACCCCCACTGTACATTTACTTAAGCAGTTTACATTATTCAATTTTAAATTGCTAAAAGTTTGGGAAACACACAGACAATGTCGTCGCAAATTATTGGGTTAATCCGCGCCGCGATAAACTTTGTACGTGGAACGTGGATGTGTTCTATTTGTATCCAAAAATAAATTAATCCCTACGCGCTGTGTTATTATAATACAATCTTTCGAAATTAAAATGTGTGCTGGGACACACAGTAGAACTGAAACTTTAAGAAACAAGTGAAAAAACTAATCGCAACGGACGAGTGGAAAAAACGAATGGCAATGGAAAAGTGGAAAAATTAATCGCAACGGATAAGTGGTAAAACGAGTTGCAACAACATTTTATCTTGAAGTTTGAACTGACTTCAAATGGAGGTTATTAATTCAACTCGAAAATATGATCATCTAAAAGAGCTTTAAATCAAATATAATACACAAAATACCATAATTATAATAACTTGAATTAATTTGATATCTGATCCAAAATATATATTATTAGAAATTAATTTCCAAATAAATAAAGTATTCAATATGTCGTAAACAACGTAGCTATTTAGGTGAACATTGTTAATTCAACCATTTATTAACCAACAAATTAAACTACATGAAGCCGTGTCCTTAATTAAATTATTTACTATTAATTATTATATTTAGTTAACATTTACATAGTCTGTTATCGATAACGCTCAATTTATTATTCAGATATCATCAAAAATGGTAAATTAGTTGTTGTTTATCTTGCCTCATCCACGCGCTCGCTCGATATTAATCCTCTTGAGATACTAAAGGTTACTAGATTTATTATAAGACTAGCCAAGTATAACGAAACCTACCACTTCTCTTCACCTTATTTATAACTATTTCTTTATAGATACTATAAAGTCTTCGTAGACGTAAGACATGATCGTTTTCGTGAGATGATTGGGTTTAAAAATGGCGTCCCAGTACTAATGGGACGGACGTGGGTTCCAGTAATAATTCAATCAATTATATCGATTGATAAACTTTCAAACACAGTTGCAATACATGTTTGATTTTTAATTAACCAAAAATAAACTAAAAAGCTATCTAATATTCACTTTAAATACCTATAATTTGTATGACAGAACAACGTTTGCCACGTCAGCTTAATATTAATAATAATAATTAGCTTAATACTTATATTTCTATATGTGCACTCGAAGTTTGCCTTTTCTTCCTTCAACTCTCCCTTTGCAGGTCTGCTGGAAGAGATCCCTACAACGGATAAACAGTAAGTACATTTTTACTCAACAATTAGTTTAAAAAAATACACTAACTTTTATACCCATTCACAAACAACAATCTTGAATTCAAACTTTATCTGCTACTGTTTTTCGAACTGACCCTTCTATAGTTCCATTAAATTGATGTTATCTTTACCCACCTCTCGTTTATCTAATGGCGATGTTATTAATTAACGCCAGTGCACCTAGGGGCCTTTAGCCTTGCGAAGTTATGCTCTAATTGTTTAACGATCAGAATATCCCTCTCGTATCGAGTTACCGACCGCACGAGTAAGTTTAGTTTTTTATCAATAATAGTGTTAGCCGTTTTCGAACGGACCAGACATTATATAGGTATAACATACCTATGTAATTCTACTAATATTATAAATGTGAAAGTTTGGAAGTATGGATGGATGGATGTTTGTTACT
>DWQL01000396.1:0-15597 GCA_018231265.1 Noctuana haematospila | reverse complement strand
AATTCGAGGTACATTACCTCGATATCGTTATGATAAATTAATATATTTATCTTGAAAAATTTATTTACCTGTTTCTTTAAATTTTTTATTATTATTTATTAGTTTAAAAATTTGTTTTTAGTAGTAATATTTTATTAGTATATATATATATATATATATTTAAAATTAATAGAAGTTAAATTCTTTCTTAAGTTTTCAAAACAAATGCTTATCATTCAAGCTCATTAATTTAATTATAAGTTAAAAATTAATTTATCTCAGATTTTGTTGATTAAAGGGTTAATAATAAAATAAGAAAAATATATTAATGTTAATAATTGTCCTGTGATAATGTAAGGGTTTTCTACAGGGCGAGCTCCAATTCAAGTTAAAAGAATAATTGTACAAATTATTAATCAGAATATAATTTGATTTATTGGGTAAAATTGAATTCCTTGGATTTTTTTATTAAATGAAAAAGGTAAAATAATTAAAATTAAAATTGATAAAACTAAAGCAATTACCCCTCCTAATTTGTTTGGGATAGATCGTAAGATTGCATAGGCAAATAAAAAATATCATTCGGGTTGAATATGTACAGGAGTTACTAGAGGATTTGCGGGGGTAAAGTTATCAGGATCTCCTAATAAATATGGATTTGTCAATGTTAAGAGTAATAATATAATTATTAAAATAATTATTCCAATTAAGTCTTTAAAGGTAAAGTAAGGGTGAAAAGAGATTTTATCTAAATTTCTATTTACTCCTAAGGGGTTATTAGAGCCTGTTTGGTGTAAAAATAAAAGATGAATTATAGTTAATATTAAAATAATAAATGGAAATAGAAAATGAAATGAGTAAAATCGAGTTAAAGTAGCATTATCTACTGCAAAACCCCCTCAAATTCATTGAACTAATATTGTTCCTAAATAGGGGATAGCTGATAATAAATTGGTAATGACTGTTGCTCCTCAAAATGATATTTGTCCTCAAGGTAATACATACCCTATAAAAGCGGTTGCTATTAATAAAAATAAAATAATTACTCCTACTATTCAAGTATAAAAAAAATTAAATGATTCATAATAAATTCCTCGACCAATGTGTAAATAAATACAAATAAAAAATAATGAAGCACCGTTAGCATGCAAGGTTCGAATTAATCACCCATAATTTACATTTCGGCAAATATAATTAACACTATAAAAAGCTAATTCAATATTAGCATTATAATATATTGTTAAAAATAAACCTGTTATAATTTGAGTAATTAGACATAAAGCTAATAATGATCCAAAATTTCATCAAATTGAAATATTTGAGGGAGAAGGTAAATCAATTAATGAGCCATTAATAATTTTAATAATAGGGTGAGTTTTTCGTAAAGGTTTAAATTTATTTATCATTAGTAAATTATATTTTTGATTAAAATGAAAAAGGTCGTAAAGGACCATAATAAATATTAGTAATTTTAACTACTGCTACTAAAGTTACGAATAAGTAAATAATTATTATTAATATAAGATAATAAGTTTGTTTATTATATAATTTAGTTAAATTAATATTATTTTCGTTATTAAAAAATAAATAATAATTAAAAAAATTACCTAATTCATGGGAATTAATGAATAAATTTATTCAATTTAAATTATATATATATATGATTCTTATAAAAAAAATAATTATTGAAATAATAATAAATAATAATTTACTATTTGAATTAATAATAAAAATTTCATTAGAGGCAATTCTTGATACATAAATAAAAAGAACTAATAATCCTCCTAAAAAGGTTAAAAATAAAATATAAGAAAATCAGTAAGTATGAATAATTATACCTGAAATTAAACATGTAAAAAATGTTTGAATTAATATTATTAATCCTATAGATAAAGGATGTTTTAAAAAAAAAATAATAAATGAAATAAAAATTATAGATAAAGATGTAAATATTTTAATAATATCAAAGAATAGTTTATTAAAAATAATAATTTTGGAGATTATTGATAAAGAAAATCTTTTTCTTTGAAATTTTTAAAATTATTATTTATTTTTGATTTACAAGACCAATGTTTTAAGTTAAACTATAAAAACAATTTATTAATGTTAAATATATGATTAATTATTTTTATTATATACATTATTGGTAATATAATTTTTGTTTCTAGACATAAACATTTATTAATTATATTGTTAAGATTAGAGTATATTATTTTGAGAATTTACATATTAATATTATTATATTTAAGATTAATTGAATTTGATATATATATATTAATAGTTTTTTTAGTTTTTTCAGTATGTGAGGGAGCTTTGGGGATTTCTATTTTAGTTTCAATAATTCGAACTCATGGAAATGATTATTTTCAGAGATTTAATTTATTATAAGATGATAAAATTTTTATTTTTTATTTTATTTATAATACCTTTATGTTTAATTAAAAGTATATTTTGAATGGTTCAAATATTATTGTTAATTATGATATTTTTTTTTATAAATATAACTATTAATATTAATAGTTATAGAAATTTAAGATATATATTAGGTTGTGATATAATTTCTTTTGGTTTAATTTTGTTAAGAATTTGAATTTGTTTATTAATATTAATAGCAAGAGAAAAATTATATAAAAATAATTTTTTTATTGAATTTTTTCTTTTGAATGTTCTTTTTTTGTTAATAATATTATATTTAACTTTTTCAGTTATAAATTTATTTTTATTTTATGTATTTTTTGAAGGAAGATTAATTCCTACTTTATTATTAATTATTGGTTGAGGTTATCAACCTGAACGAATTCAAGCAGGTTTATATCTTTTATTTTATACACTTTTTGCTTCTTTACCTTTATTAATAGGAATTTTTTATTTATTTAGAAATGTGAGTTGTATAATAATTTATTATTTAAAATTTTATGATTTTAATTTATTATTATTATATTTAAGAATAATTTTAGCTTTTTTAGTAAAAATACCAATATATTTTGTTCATTTATGATTACCTAAAGCTCATGTGGAAGCCCCTGTTTCAGGGTCTATAATTTTAGCAGGAATTATGTTAAAATTAGGAGGGTATGGTCTTTTACGAGTTTTAATTTTTTTACAAAGTATTTCTTTAAAATTAAATTTTTTTTGAGTTATTATTAGTTTAATTGGAGGATTATATATTAGAATAAAATGTTTATGCCAAGTTGATATAAAATCTTTAATTGCTTATTCTTCTGTTTCACATATAGGGTTAGTAATTAGAGGGATTATAACTATGAATTATTGAGGTTATATAGGTTCTTATGTATTGATAATTGGGCATGGGTTATGTTCTTCTGGTATATTTTGTTTGGCTAATATTAATTATGAACGATTTCATAGACGAAGATTATTTTTAAATAGGGGTATAATAAATTTTATACCTTCTTTAAGATTATGATGATTTCTTCTATTATCGGCGGCTATAGCTGCTCCTCCTTCTCTTAATTTAATGGGGGAAATTATATTAATTAATAGATTAATTAGATGGTCTTGAATAACTATAGTTATATTAATAATAATTTCTTTTTTAAGAGCAGGTTATAGATTATATCTTTATTCTTATACTCAACATGGGAAATATAATATAAGATTGTATTGTTTTAGAATAGGGTCTTCTCGTGAGTATTTATTATTAATTTTACATTGATTACCTTTAAATATTATAATTATAAAGGTTGATTATTTTTTAATTTGATTTTATTTAAATAATTTAAGTAAATAAAATATTGATTTGTGGAGTCAAAAATATGAGAATATCATTTTAAGTTATTAATAAAAGATTTTCTATTTGTTTTTTAAGATTTTTTTTTTTATTTTTTTTTATATTAATTAATTTTTTTATAATAGTTTATTTTATTATAAGAAATATGATTATTTTTTTAGAATGAGAAATAATTTCTTTTAATTCAATAAATATTGTTATATCTATTTTATTAGATTGAATATCTTTACTATTTATAATATTTGTCACTTTAATTTCATCTTCTGTAATTTATTACAGAAAAAGATATATATCTAGAGAAATAAATTTGAATCGATTTATTTTATTAGTGTTATTATTTATTTTTTCTATAATTTTATTAATTATTAGTCCTAATATTATTAGAATTTTATTAGGTTGAGATGGATTAGGGTTAGTTTCTTATTGTTTAGTAATTTATTATCAAAATTTTAAGTCTTATAATGCAGGAATATTGACTGCTTTATCAAATCGAATTGGTGATGTTTTTATTTTAATAGTTATTTCTTGAATGATAAATTATGGAAGATGAAATTATATTTTTTATTTAAATTTTATAGGAAATGATTATGAAATAAAAATTATTAGTTTAATAATTATTATTGCTGGTATGACAAAAAGTGCTCAAATTCCTTTTAGTTCTTGATTACCAGCAGCTATAGCTGCTCCAACTCCTGTTTCTGCTTTAGTTCATTCTTCTACTTTAGTTACTGCTGGAATTTATTTATTAATTCGATTTAATATATTATTAGTTGATATAATTTTTTTAAAATTTTTATTATTATTATCGGGTTTGACTATAGTTATATCAGGAGTTTCAGCTAATTATGAATTTGATTTAAAAAAAATTATTGCATTATCTACATTGAGACAGTTAGGTTTGATAATAAGTATTTTAAGAATAGGTTTACCTGACATAGCTTTTTTTCATTTATTAACTCATGCAATATTTAAAGCTTTATTGTTTATATGTGCTGGAGTTATTATTCATATAATAAATGATAATCAAGATATTCGTTTAATGGGGGGTTTAAGTTTTTATATTCCTTTAACTTCTTTATGTATAAATATTTCTAATTTAGCTTTGTGTGGGATTCCATTTTTATCTGGGTTTTATTCTAAGGATTTGATTTTAGATATATTAATAATAAGAAATTTAAATTTTATGGTTTTTTTTTTATTTTATTTTTCTACAGGGTTAACTATATTTTATACTATTCGTTTAATTATATATTTAATAGTTAATGATTATAATTTATTGTCAGTATATAATTTATATGATGAAGATTTTATTATATTGAAAAGAATATTTTTTTTATTATTCATAAGAATTATTAGAGGTGGAATATTAATATGATTAGTTTTTTCTTTTCCTTACATAATTTATTTACCTTTAAATTTAAAATTAATAGTTTTATATGTAAGATTTTCAGGGATATTAATAGGATACTTAATTAGAAATATGAATATAAATAATTTAAATAAGTTTTTAAAAACTTATGAATTAAGATTATTTTTATGTTTAATATGATTTATACCTAATTTATCAACTTATGGTTTAAATTATAATTTTTTAAATTTTAGATATAAAATATTGAAAAATGTTGACATAGGTTGAAGAGAATTATATAGAGGTCAGGGGATATTTAATGTTATTAAAATTTATTCAATTTTTAATATTTACATACAAATAAATAATTTAAAAATTTATTTATTTAGTTTTATTATTATAATAATATTTATTTTTATGATAGTATTAATTAATAATATTTAATTAAAGTTTAAATAGCTTAAAAATTAGAGTGTAATATTGAAGATATTAAGGTAATTATTATAATTTTTGAATAATTATTATTTATAAAAATTTTTTTATTTTATTTTTACAATGAAAATGTAATGTTTTTTTAAACTATATAAATTGTGAATAAATAAATTTTATTTTTTTATAATTTTAAAAAATTAATTAAGATATAGAAATATTAATGATTTTAATCACTATAAATTAAGTTAGCAGCTTAATTTTAATATATTTCATTAGAATAAATAAAATTTTATTTATTTATTTAATTGGAATATAACTTATTCATTAATATCATTAACAGTGATATACCTCTTGTTTTGGTTTCAATTAAGTATGCAAAATAAATTATAAATAATTATAAATAAGGAGTATTATACTCTTTTTTTTAAGTCGAAATTAAATGCATATTATTTATTGCTTCTTATTTATGATAGTAATAATTAATTAAGATAAATTGAAATATCAATATTTTTTGAGTGCAAATCAAATGTTTTATAAACTATAATCCTATAAAATTTTTAATTGGTTCAATTTAATATATTTTGATTTCATTCATGATAAATTCCTAATAATAAAATAATAATAAAAAAAAAATTGGTTTTTGATCAAATAATAAAATTAACTATTTTAAATGTTGAAATTATAGGTAAAATTAAAGCAATTTCTACATCAAAAATTAAAAAAATTACAGTAATTAAAAAAAAATGTAATGAGAATGGGTTTCGAGTTGAAGATTTAGGGTCAAATCCGCATTCAAAGGGTGAGCATTTTTCTCGGTCTTTGAATGATTTTTTTGATAAAATTATAGATAATATTATAATAATGTTAGAAATAATAGTGATTACGATTAAAATTATTATTAAAAGAATAATTATTTATATTAAAATAATATTAAACTTTTTGATTGGAAGTCAAATATACTAAATATATTATATAAATAATTAATTACTTCATCAATAGATTGAGATATATAGAAATAATCATACTACATCAACAAAATGTCAATATCATGCTGCAGCTTCAAATCCAAAATGATGTTTATTAGAAAAGTGGTGTGTAATATGGCGTGTAAAACAAACAATTAAAAAAATTGTTCCAATAATAACATGTAATCCGTGGAATCCTGTTGCTATAAAAAATGTTGATCCATAAATACTATCGGCAATAGAAAATGGTGCTTCATAATATTCAAAAGCTTGAAGAATAGTAAAGTAAATCCCTAATAAAATAGTAAATAATAATCTTTGTTTAGTTTGGGAGAAGTTATTTTCTATCAATGCATGATGAGCTCAAGTAACGGTTACTCCTGAAGTAATTAAAATGATAGTATTTAATAAAGGAATTTGGAAAGGATTAAATGGGGTAATATTTAAGGGGGGTCATATAATTCCAATTTCAATATTGGGTGAAAGACTTCTATGAAAAAAGGCTCAAAAAAAAGAAAAAAAAAAAAAAATTTCTGAAATAATAAATAAAATTATACCTCAGCGTAATCCTTTTAAAACAAAAATTGTATGTTTACCTTGAAAAGTTCCTTCTCGGCAAATATCACGTCATCATTGATATATAGTTAAAATAATAATACAATAACCTAAAATTAATAGATTTATATTAAAGTTATGAAATCATTTAATTATTCCTGTTACTAAAGTTATTGTTCCAATAGCTCCTGTAAGGGGTCATGGGCTATAATCTACTAAGTGGTAGGGGTGATTATGGTTTGTCATTTATTAATTTACTTCATTAGAATATAATGTTCTTAGAATAGTAATAACATAAGATTGAATAATTGCTACTGCAGATTCTAGAGTTAATAATAAAATTTGAATAAAAATTAAAATAATAATTAAATAATTAGGTATATTAATACCTGTATTTCTTAAAAGACTTAATAATAAGTGTCCTGCGATTATGTTTGCTGTTAATCGAACGGCTAAAGTTCCAGGTCGGATAATATTACTAATTGTTTCAATTAAAACTATAAAAGGTATTAAAATTGAAGGGGTTCCTTGAGGAATTATATGGATAAATATATGTTGATAATTATTAATTCAACCATAAAATATAAATCTTAATCATAAAGATAGAGTAATAGTTAAAGAAATTGATAAATGTCTTGTACTAGTAAAGATATAGGGAAATAATCCTAAAAAATTATTAAATAAAATAAATGAAAATAATGAAATAAAAATAAATGTTGATCCTTTAAAATTATTAGGTCCTATAAGAGTTTTAAATTCAGAGTGTAATTTATTGATAATAAAATTTCAAATAATAAAATGTCGATTTGGGATTAATCAAAAGGAATAAGGAATAAATATTAATCCTAAAAAAGTTCTTAATCAATTTAAAGGAATATTAAATAAATTAGTTGAAGGATCAAAAATTGAAAATAAATTAGTTATCATTTTCAATGAATATTTATGTTTTTATTTAGTTTATTTTGATTTATACAATTTTTATTTTTTTTGATAGAAAAAATATAAAAATTTATAATATTAAATAAAATGAAAATAAAAATAAATATAATGAATGAAATAATTCAATTAATAGGTATTATTTGGGGTATAAAAGAATATTATATAAAATAATAATTTAAATTTGACATATTTATGTTATAAATTAACTAATTCTTTAAAAATTATTCATTAGAAGTAATTGTTAATTTACTATTAGATGGTTTAAGAGACCAATACTTACTTTCAGCCATCTAATGAAGAATAATTATTAATTCAATTAATAAAATTTTTTAAAGAGATTCTTTCAATTACAATTGGTATAAAACTATGATTAGCTCCGCAAATTTCAGAACACTGACCAAAAAAAATTCCTGGCCGATTGATAAAGAAATTAGTTTGATTTAAGCGACCAGGGTTGGCATCTACTTTAATTCCTAAAGAAGGAATTGTTCATGAATGAATTACATCAGTTGCGGTTACTAAAATACGAATTTGATTATTTATAGGAAGAGTAATTCGATTATCTACATCTAATAATCGAAAATTATTTAAATTATTGAAATTAAATATATAAGAATCAAATTCAACATTTTGAAAGTCAGAGTATTCATATCTTCAATATCATTGATGGCCAATAGATTTTAAAGTAATTAAAGGATTATTAAGTTCATCTAATAAATATAATAATCGAAGAGAAGGTAAGGCAATAAAAATTAAAGTAATTGCTGGTAAAATAGTTCAGATTATTTCAATTAGTTGTTCTTCTAAAAGAAATCGATTAATAAATTTATTAAAAAATAATGAAATTATTATGTATCTAACTAATACAGTAATTATTATTAAAATAATTAAAGTATGATCGTGAAAAAAAATAATTTGTTCTATTAAAGGAGAAGCTCTATTTTGTAGGTTAAAGTTAGATCATGTTGCTATTTCTAAAAAAAGGAAATCCTTTATAAGTGGGGTTTAAATCCATTACATATAGTCTGCCATATTAGAAATTTCTTAAAATAGGTAATTCATTATAAGAATGTTCAGTTGGAGGTAAGTTTTGGAATCATTCAATAGATGATGGTATATTAGATGGAAATAAAATAATTCGTTGTTTAATTATAGATTCTCAAATAATTATTATTATTATTATTATAGATAAAATAGAAATATAAGATCCAAAGGATGAAATAATATTCCAAGAAATATAACTATCTGGGTAATCAGAATATCGTCGAGGTATTCCAGCTAATCCTAAAAAATGTTGGGGAAAAAAGGTTAAATTTACCCCTAAAAATATTGTAATAAATTGAATTTTTAGTAATAAGGAATTTATTGTTAGTCCTGTAAATAGAGGGTATCAATGAATAAATCCTCCAAAAATAGCAAAAACAGCTCCCATAGATAATACATAATGGAAATGGGCAACTACATAATAAGTATCATGTAAAGTAATATCAATTGAAGAATTTGCTAAAATTACACCTGTTAATCCCCCTACAGTGAATAAAAATACAAATCCTAATCTTCAAAGTATAGAAGGTGAATAAATAATTTGAGTTCCATGAAGAGTAGCTAATCAACTAAAAATTTTAATACCTGTTGGTACTGCAATAATTATTGTAGCTGAAGTAAAATAAGCGCGAGTATCAATATCTATTCCTACTGTAAATATATGATGAGCTCATACAATAAATCCTAATAATCCAATTGCTATTATAGCATAAATTATACCTAAACATCCAAAAGTTTCTTTTTTTCCTCTTTCTTGGGAAATAATATGAGAAATTATACCAAATCCTGGTAAAATAAGAATATAAACTTCAGGATGACCAAAAAATCAAAATAAATGTTGGTATAAAATTGGATCTCCTCCTCCGGCAGGGTCAAAAAAAGATGTATTAAGATTTCGATCAGTTAAAAGTATAGTAATAGCTCCAGCTAAAACTGGTAAAGATAATAATAAAAGTAATGCTGTAATTCCTACAGCTCAAATAAATAAGGGTATTTGATCAAATGATAAATTATTAATTCGTATGTTAATAATTGTTGTAATGAAATTAATTGCCCCTAAGATTGAAGAAATTCCTGCTAAGTGGAGGGAAAAAATAGCTAAATCTACTGAGGATCCTTGATGGGCAATATTAGTTGATAAAGGGGGATAAACTGTTCATCCTGTTCCGGCCCCATTTTCTACGATACTTCTTGAAATTAGTAATATAAGTGATGGAGGTAAAAGTCAAAATCTTATATTATTTATTCGTGGAAAAGCTATGTCAGGGGCTCCTAGTATAAGGGGGACTAATCAATTTCCAAAACCTCCGATTATAATTGGTATTACTATAAAAAAAATTATAATAAAGGCGTGAGCTGTTACAATAGTATTATAAATTTGATCATCTCCAATTAAAGATCCGGGGGTTCCCAATTCAGAGCGAATAATTAATCTTAAAGAAGTTCCTACTATTCCTGCTCAAATACCAAAAATAAAATATAAAGTTCCAATATCTTTATGGTTAGTAGAGTATAATCATTTTCGCTTAAAATAAAATGGCTGAGGATAAATAAGCGATAAATTGTAAATTTATTAACGAGAATTTTCTCTTTTATTAATGGTCTTAAAGTCAAATAATTGATTTAAAATTGCAAATTTTAAGGGGTAAGAAAATTACTAAGGCTTAAAGAATTTTCTTTATAAATAATTTTGAAGACTATTAGTTTAATTTAACTTAAAACCTTAAATAAAATAAAAAGTTCTAAGAATTATACCTAAAATAGAAATTAAATTAATTCATATAATAAATGAAAAATAATTATTTTTTATAAAAATTTTAAATCATTTTAACTTTAAATAGTTAAATAAAATACAAGAATAAATAATTCGAATATAAAAAAATAAAGTAATTAATCTTATTATAATAAAAATAAATGAAATTATAAATAAATTTTTTAGAATTAAAAAATTAATAATAATTCATTTAGGGAAAAATCCTAAAAAGGGGGGTAATCCTCCTAAAGAAAGAAAATTAATAAAAATAAAAGTTTTTATTATAAAATTTATATTAAAAATAAATAATTGATTGATAAAATAAATATTTATTAAATGAAATATAAAACATATGATACTAATTATAAAAGAATAAATTAAAAAATATAATAGTCATAAAAATTCTCTAATTAAAATTGATGCTATTATTCAACCTAAGTTATTAATAGAGGAGAAAGACAATAATTTACGTAAGGATGTTTGGTTAATTCCTCCGATAGCTCCAATAATAACGTTAATTATTATAATAATTAATAAAAAATTTTTATTTAAGTAATATGACAATAAAATTATAGGGGTAATTTTTTGTCATGTTATTAAAATGAAACAATTAAATCAAGATAAACCTTCAATAATATTTGGAAATCAGAAATGAAAAGGGGCAGATCCTATTTTTATAAGTATTGAAGAGTTAATTAAAATTGAAAATAAATTGTTAGTTTCAAAATTTTTTATTAGAATTAATTTTAATAAAATTGAAAATAAAAAATTAATAGATGCAATAGATTGAGTAAGGAAATATTTTAAAGAAGCTTCAGATGTTAATAAATTATTGGAATTGGAAATTAAAGGAATAAATCTTAATAAGTTAATTTCTAATCCAATTCAGCATCCAATTCAAGAATTAGAGGAGATAGAGATTATTGTTCTAAAAATTAAAATAAAAAAAAAAAATATTTTATTAGAATTAATATTAAAAAAAATTAAAATATTTTATATTCGAATAAATTGTAAATTTATTTAATTAAGGTAAATTAAATTATAAAATATTTTATATTTATATTTTAGTGTAGGGTGCACAATAATTTTTGATATTATTAGATATAGTTTGATTCTATAAAATATAAGTTAATAAAGGTAAAAAATTACATTATTTATTCTATCAGAATAATCCTTTTTCAGGCACTTTATTTAAATTTTTAAAAAAAAGGTTATTCCTTTATATTTGGGGTATGAACCCAAAAGCTTTAATTTAGCTTATTTTTAAAAATTATTTTTTATATTTATATGAAAAATTATTAAAAATGGCCCAATAAAAAATTTTTTATAAGATATTAAATATTTAATTTAATATTTTATTTTATATAAATTATATAATATATATATATATAAATATTTATTATATTATAAATTTAAATAATTTTATAATATTTTTTTATATTAAAATTAATAATTTTAATTTTTTATTTTTCAATTTGAATTATAAAAAATTATATTTTTATTGTATTTATACAGAATATTACAAAAAATGAATTAATATATAAAAAAAAAAAAAAAAAATTTTTTATATATATAATTCTGTGTAAAATTTTATGCATATAGATAAAAATTTATGATTTTAAAAATTTATTTATAATTTATTTTACATATAAATTTTAGTGTAAATTTTTAATTATTTTAATAATATTTAATTATTTTGTAGTAAATAAAATTAAAAATTTAAGAAATTAAGATTTAGTAATATTAAAATTAATAACAAATTTTGTGCCAGCAGTTGCGGTTATACAAAAATTAAATTGAATTTTTTTAGTAAATATTAAATAAAGTTAAATTTAAATTAAATGTTAAATTATTAAGTGAAATTTTAATTTAGTTAAAATTTATTTTTTTTTTATGATTTAGTAAATTTTATTTATAAACTAGGATTAGATACCCTATTATTAAAAATTTAATTAAAATACTAAAATATTAAATAATTTAATTATTGAAACTTAAGTAATTTGGCGGTATTTTAGTTCATTTAGAGGAATCTGTTTATTAATTGATAATCCACGAATAAATTTACTTAATTTATTATTTTATATATCGTTGTTAAAAAAATATTTTTAAATAGTAATAATATTTTAAAATTTAAATTTAAAATTAATTCAGATCAAGATGTAGGTTATAATTAAGAATATAATGGATTACAATAAATTAATTTAAATGAATATTATTTTGTAAGGAATAGTTGAAAATGGATTTAAATGTAATTTTATTTAGGTTATTAAAATGATTAAAAATTAAAATATGTACATATTGCCCGTCGCTTTCATTTTAAAATTGGAATAAGTCGTAACAAAGTAGAAGTACTGGAAAGTGTTTCTAGAAAGACAAATTAAAGCTTATAAAGTAAGTATTTCATTTACATTGAAAAGATATTATTAATTTAATTAATTTGAGAGGGGGATGTTTTTAACTAAAAAATTATAAATAATAAAAAAAATTTTAATATAAAAATATTTTAATAGGGGTTAAAGTATTTTTAAAAAAAAAATTTAAAAATTTATAGTGAATTAGTATTGTAAAAGAATAATGAAATAGTTTGAAAAGTTATTAGTTTAAAAGTAATATTTATTTTTTGTATCTTGTGTATCAGAGTTTATTAAAATTAATTTTTAAAGAAAAAATTCTCGAATTTAAAAGAGATAATTAATTAAAAAAGTTATTGTTTTATAAATTATTTTAAATAATTAATTGGAAATGAAATGTTAATCGTTTTTAAATATATCTAGTTTTTTCAGAAATAAATTTAATTTAGAATTTTTATTAAAATAAAATTAAATATTTAATTTTATTTTAATAAAAATTTAATATTTTAAGGGATAATCTTTAAATTAAAATTTTATAATTATATTATTTATTTATTTAAAATTTTTAAATTTTATATTGTTTATAAATTATATTTTTTTTATAAAAAATTTTAAATAAAAAATAAAATTTTTAATTAAAATTTAATTTTTTATGAAAAAATAATTTTTAATTGGATAAAATTAAATATAATGGTAAAATTAGTATAATTTATATATTTAATATATATATATTAAATTTTATTTAATTAAGAATTAAAAAAAAGGAATTCGGCAAAAATTTATATTCACCTGTTTATCAAAAACATGTCTTTTTGTAAATAATTTAAAGTCTAATCTGCCCACTGATAATTATATTGAAGGGCTGCAGTATATTGACTGTACAAAGGTAGCATAATCATTATTCTTTTAATTGAAGACTTGTATGAAGGATTTGATGAAATATATACTGTCTCTTTTTTATATTTAGAATTTAATTTTTTAGTTAAAAAGCTAAAATGTTTTTAAAAGACGAGAAGACCCTATAGAGTTTAATATTATTTTTTATTTTAATTTTAAATAAGTATTACAGATAAGAATAAAAAATAATATTTTGTTGGGGGGACAAAAAAATTAAATGAACTTTTTATTTAAGTTAATACATTAATGAGTGAATTTATGATCCATATTTTATGATTGAAAGAAAAAATTACCTTAGGGATAACAGCGTAATTTTTTTTTTTAGTTCGAATAAAAAAAAAAGTTTGCGACCTCGATGTTGGATTAAGATAAAATTTAAATGTAGAAGTTTAAAAATTTTGATCTGTTCGATCATTAAAATCTTACATGATCTGAGTTCAAACCGGTGTAAGCCAGGTTGGTTTCTATCTTTAAGTAAATAAAATATTTTAGTACGAAAGGATTAGATATTAAAAATAGTTTTATTTTAAGGAATTTTATTAATTAAATATTATTAAAATAATTAATAATAAATAATATTATATGTATATATGTTAATATAAATAGTTAAATTATTTTAACTATTTTGGCAGAATTAATGTAATGGTTTTAGAAATCATAAATATATATTTAAATTATATATATGTAGTAAATGATTATAATAGATTTAATAAATATTTTAATTGGTGTTTTAATTTTAATTATTGGGGTTATAATTGGGGTTGCTTTTTTAACTTTATTGGAACGAAAGATTTTAGGTTATATTCAAATTCGTAAAGGTCCTAATAAAGTTGGTTATATAGGTTTGTTCCAGCCTTTTTCAGATGCTATTAAATTATTTTCGAAAGAACAAATGTATTTAAATTATTCAAATTATTTATCTTATTATTTTTCTCCAATTATTAGTTTTATTTTATCTTTAATAATTTGGTTATTAATTCCATATTATTTTAATATAATTAGATTTAATTTAGGTATTTTATTTTTTTTGTGTTGCACGAGTTTAGGGGTTTATACAGTTATGGTTGCTGGTTGATCTTCTAATTCAAATTATTCTTTATTAGGGGCATTACGTGCTGTAGCACAAACTATTTCTTATGAGGTTAGATTAAGATTAATTTTTATGTCTTGTGTAGTTTTAATTATGGATTTTAATTTAATAAAATTTAATAATTATCAGTTAATAGTTTGATTTATTTTTTTAATAATACCTTTAAGATTGTGTTGATTATCTTCTAGATTAGCTGAAACTAATCGAACTCCTTTTGATTTTGCCGAGGGTGAAAGAGAATTAGTTTCAGGGTTTAATATTGAATATAGAAGAGGGGGTTTTGCATTAATTTTTTTGGCTGAGTATTCAAGAATTTTATTTATAAGATTAATATTTAGTTTATTATATTTAGGGGGTTATAGATTAAATATTATTTTTTATTTGAAAATAATTGTTGTTTCTTTTTTTTTTTTATGAATTCGAGGTACATTACCTCGATATCGTTATGATAAATTAATATATTTATCTTGAAAAATTTATTTACCTGTTTCTT